>JAHIAM010004171.1:0-33517 GCA_021605205.1 Aegilops longissima | reverse complement strand
AGGTAAAACCCTACTCCCGCTTGATTAATATTGATCATATGGGTAGTACAAGAGTAGATCTACCACGAGATCGAGAGGCTAAACCCTAGAAGCTAGCCTATGGTATGATTGTTGTTCGCCCCACGGACTAAAACCCTCCGGTTTATATAGGCACCAAGAGGGTTAGGTTACACAGAGTCGGTTACAATGGTAGGAGATCTACATATCCAGACGCCAAGCTTGCCTTCCACGCCAAGGAAAGTCCCATCCGCACGTGGATGAAGTCTTCAATCTTGTATCTTCATAGTCCAGGAGTCCGGGCAAAGGTCATAATCCGCCTTCCGGACACCCCCTAATCCAGGACTCCCTCACCAACCATGTCCGGAGCGGGAGGAAAGTGGATGAAATCCTCCATCAAGGAGAAGGACATAAAAATGCTGCGGGGAGCCGGATACTTGGACGCGGATATCGCGCACCGGCTGCCCAGTGCGGGGCAAATCGTCCCTACTCCAGAGCCCCATGAGAGGGTAGTTTTCCTCACCCACTTCGTCCGCGGGCTGGGATTTCCCCTGCACCCATTTGTTCGTGGCCTCATGTTCTACTACGGGCAGGACTTCCACGATCTGGCCCCAAACTTCATCCTCAACATCTCGGCGTTTATCGTCGTGTGCGAGGCCTTCCTCCGTGATCCGTCCCACTTCGCCTATGGCTGAAAACCTGCAATGTGAAACCAAGGTAGTGAGCGGCCAACAAGCGGAGTGCGGAGGTGCCATGGTGGGCAAGATGCCCAATGTTACATGGCTCGAGGGCTCCTATGTGGAGACCATAAAGGGGTGGAAATCGGGGTGGTTCTACATCACTGAGCGACGTGACCCCAAATGGGTGGCGGCCCCCGAGTTCCGATCCGGAATCCCTATGCGGCTCACCTCCTGGAAAGAGAAGGGCCTACCCTGTGGTAACCCGGTAGAGCTGACCGGACTCCAGACCTGCATCAAGAACATGATGAACAGGAAAATCAAACTTGTCAACGTGGTCCAGGTCATGCTCTTCCGCCGATCCTCCCGTGTCAACAACGGGCGTTCAATCTGTGGGAGTTCGACCCGGCCCAGCACCAGACTCTGCGTGAGCTCTTCGACACAACGCACAAGGACGTCTGGAAGGTGCTGTTCAAAGGTGCCGAGGACCCCATTCCCTAACCGAGGATCGCGGACTTAGCACGAAGTGCCTCGTGAAACCGGTAAGGTCTCTATATCTTATAGGGTATTTATCCTCCCCAGTTTAATCATGTGCAGGACCTAAGCCGCCATGCCTTTAACAGATCGGTGGAGACGGCGAGCAGATCGACCGCCCCGCCTCCCCGCTCAAGATCCAGCGGACGCCTCCCGATGGAGATAGTTGATCTGCACCTTATGAGGTGCCGGAGAAGAAGGCCAAGGGGACCCAAAGAGTTCCCGCGCCGTGGTATCGGCTCATCGCCGATGACTTCGAGACGCACTTCTCGCGAAAGCGAGGAGGAGGAAGATGAAGGTTCTCCCTCCAGCCAGGGAGACAAGAAAGGAAGGCCGCCTAACCGGGAGGCCAAGGGTCCAAGAAGGAAAGACTCTCCTTCAGATCGTTCCATGACGGCCAGCCGACAAGCGACGTAGTGGCTGCAGGGACAAGGCCTCGCGCGAGTCATAAGTATCCGGATATCATAATGATTATTGGCCTGCTTTATCGAACTGCTTCTACTTATGTCAAACACGATTATGCAGTCCGCCCAGAGTCTGACGACGATCTTCGCCGGGTGATTCTTTAGGCTCGCTCAATATGAAGAGCACTCACTTCCGACCGCTTCTACCCTCGGCCCCATGGACAACGCCAAGTGTTGTCTCGCGAGGGCACCGAGCCGAGGGAGGTGGTCCTAGAGGCGCCGAGGCTACCTTTCCGCCCCTCGGGCGCAAGGGAGCAAGACTCCACAGCCCCAACCGCCGCCGGCCGACACCACGCCGAGCCTTCGTGGTTCCGGATTCCAGCGGCAACTCCTCGTTACAGGAGACAAGCCGCCACGCTGGTGGCCTCTGCCCATCCAGAGGCACCGGACACTTGTTGAAGCGCCGAGGCGCCCATCGACGTAAGAGCACCGCACTATTATGAGTGTGGTGATCGAGAAGGTTCGGTCTATCAAAAGCGGACTAACCGAAGCTTGCGCCAGCCTCCTAACAGGCTTTGAGGTAAGTAATTAAATTATAAGAAAATGTTACCACATAGACAGTAGCCCCTCGATGCTCGTTAGGGCGCTCACAAGAAAAGCCAATAGAGGATCAATAATAACCGCATGAGTCTAATCCAAATATGTCTATATGCATATGCAGTTTCAGTTGGTCGCTGCCAGACATACCGCGGAGATCGCCGCACTAAAGCTGAACCTCGAGCGGTCCAAGGAAGAACTCGCCTTGCCAAAAAGCAGCTCGAGGAGAACAACGGTAAGTAATACCTTGCCTATATACGAAAAATAAAGTTGGTTGCAAAATAATAGGATCATCATGGATGTACCAGGTCCACACCAAGTGGCGGCCCAAGGTGTGACCGCCCGAGGTCAAGAAAAGCGCCAAGGAGCATATCGAAGCGAGAAAACAAGAGGCCCGAGCAAGGCGGTGCGAAAGAGCTCCAAGAACTCATGAAGAAGCACGAGTCCTGGAGCATGACTCAAGACCCGAGATTCCGAGCTTGCTAAGGCCCCTCAAGGCGCAAAACATGCCAAGGCCAAGCCCAAAAGGCCCTCCAGAAATTGAGGCGGTGAAGAAGATAGCGCGGTAAGGCATTCATTATGCAAAGTAGGCATGCGAAGAAAATTTCCTTTACTTACCCGAAGTTCGGAGCTCCCAGAGCTGCTCAGAGATCTGCCCTGCAGTGTGTCTGATGCCGCGGAATTCTACCAGGCCGAGGAGGGAAGCTCGACGGAAAAGTTGTTTTGGTCTCAGTATACTGGGACCGAACACCCGATGCCCATGAGCGACCAGCTGAAGCAACTGGTCGAGCTCCACAAGGCGGCCGAACAGGCCATGAGGGGCCTTATAGTCCGGATGTGGCTCGAGGGTTCCTTCCCAACAGCTACTGCCTGGTAAGGCGGTTTGTTGATGCCTCGCCCACGGCCGGAAGTCATCAAGCAGTCCGTCTGCATCAAGGTGCACATAGGGCTTTTCGCCTGCGCGCGAAGGTGCATCATGGAGATGGACGCCGAGAAGCCGGTGAAGGAGGGGCCAGAGGGCAAGGAGAACCGCCACCCTGAAATGTATTATGAGGGTGTCTCAAGGGTGCCCGCCTTTGTGCGTATTTGAAAAAGGGGACGAATTTTGAATGAACTTTCTCGTGATCCTGTATTATGAAAACTGGTTCATTTGCGCTATGCAACGCTTTCGAATTTAAAATATCACCTTCTGTGCGGCCGTTTATAGAATCTGAGAGTTGCTAGTCGTTGGCTTCAGTCCCCATGAAAGTAGTGTTGGGGTGTTCGATAAATCTGGGCACTCTTTTTTCCCATTTATGGGTCCTTCGAGGAGGTGCTCAACAAGAAGCGTAACCAGGCAATCGGACTATAATGCTTTATCGCCTCACTTAGCCATAGAAGTCTACAATTTTAAATTTTGCCGAAGCCCCTAGTATTCAAAAAGCCGGTTAGCGCTAGACATGCCTAAGCCGGACAAGGCCGACTCCTCGCCTGAAGTGGAAAAAGTCTTTAGGGACTTGAGACCTCGCAAACAGCGACCATCTCTCGCCTCATCATGACAGCCAGTTTTTGCTTTCATCGAGGTGCTCGGCCGAAGAACCGGGCACAATCGCAGAGTTCTCCCATACCTTAGCCGATATAGCGGAACGAAGGTACCAAAACATGGGAGCCGGGCAAACCCAACTATTGACCCAAGAACATGATTCGAGCTGATGCATATAATGCTATAAGTTCGGTGCCGTGACCGTCGAAAAGTGTTCAGACTTCTCACGCCAATTATGGGTATACGGAAGTTCTCGGCGATTGGTCGTACTCAGAGTGTACGGGTGCTGATTGTCATGAATGAAGATATATATGTAAAACAATATAGAATGCAATAATAGACTAGTGCTATGCGTTGTTTATTTAAAAAGGCCAAAGCATAAGGATACAAGCAAAGGCGATAAGCAAAAAGTAGGACTATTTGCGCCCAAGGGCAAGCTGCGAACTGGTATTTAAAGTAGGTATTTCACTCATATCGAGACCACCTGGGATTCCATTGTACGACATAGCTTCCTGCCTCCTTGGGTGTTAGATCGTGTCCGCTATCGTGTTGCCGGATAAGGCTTCCAGAGAGTAAAGTCCCGAAAGAGAGAGGATGATAACAGTAGTAAGCCCCTAGTGCGGTTGAGCCGCATTGTTGGGGAACGAGTAATTTCAAAAATTTCCTACGAACACGCAAGACCATGGTGATGGCATAGCAACGAGAGGGAGAGGTCCGCCCACGCACTGTGAGACCGAAAGCGAAGCGCTATAACAACGCTGTTGATGTAGTCGACGCCTTCACGATCCGACCGATCCAAGCACCGAACGACGGCACCTCCGAAGTTCTGCACACGCTCAGCTCGATGACGATCCCCGACCGATCCAGAAAGTGTCGGGATGAGTTCCACAAGACGACGGGCGCAGGACGATGTTGATGCTCCACTGACGCAGGGCTTCGCTTAAGCTCCGCGACGATATGACTTCTCCGCGCAGGCTTCGCCAAGCTCTACGACGATATGACCAAGTGGAATATGGTGGAGGGGGCACCGACACGGCTAAGGAACGATCCGAGATCAACTTGTGTGTCATGGGTGCCCCTGCCCCTCAGATATAAAGGAGCAAAGGGGGGTGCGGCCGCCCTAGGGAGGCGCTGGCCGAGGAGTCCTACTCCCACCGAGTAGGACTCCCTCTCCTAGTTGGAGTAGGATTGGGAGGGGAAGAGGAAGGGCCCGCCTCTCCTTGTCCTATTCGACTAGAGGGGAGGGGGCGCGCCTGCCCTGGCCGGCCCTTCCTCTTCTCCCTTGTGGCCCATTAAGGCCCATATACTTCTCGGGGTTCCGTAACCCCCTGTTCCAGAACTTCCTCGCTTTCATTCGAACCCTTCCAAGTCCAAACATAGGCTTCCAATATATCAATCTTTATGTCTCGACCATTTCGAGACTCTCGCCATGTCCGTGATCATATCCGGACTCAACAACCTTCGTACATCAATACTTATAAACTCATAATGAACTCACATCAAACGTTGTTGCAAGGACCCTACGGGTTCGAGAACTATGTAGACATGACCTAGAACCATTCTCGGTCAATAACCAATAGCGGAACCTGGATGCTCATATTGGTTCCTACATATTCTACGAAGATCTTTATCGGTCAAACCGCATAACGACATACGTTGTTCCTTTGTCATCGGTATGTTACTTACCCGAGATTCGATCGTCGGTATCCAATACCTAGTTCAATCTCGCTACCGTAAGTCTCTTTACTCGCTCCGAATACATCATCTCACAACTAACTCATTAGTTGTAATGCTTGCAAGGCTTAAGTGATGTGTATTACCGAGAAGGCCCAGAGATACCTCTCCGACAATCGGAGTGACAAAACCTAATCTCAAATACGCCAACCCAACAAGTACCTTTGGAGACACCTGTAGTACTCCTTTATAATCACCCAGCTTACGCCAGACGCTTGGTAGTACCTAAAGTGTTCCTCCGTAAACGGAGTTGCATAATCTCATAGTTACAGAACATGTATAGGTCATGAAGAAAGCATTAGCAATATACTAAACGATCAAGTGCTAAGCTAACGGAATGGGTCATGTCAATCACATCATTCTCCTAATGAGGTGATCCCATTAATCAAATGACAACACATGTCTATGGTTAGGAAACACAACCATCTTTGATTAATGAGCTAGTCCAAGAGAGGCATACTAGTGACTATCTGCTTGTCTATGTATTCACACATGTATTATGTTTCCGTTAATACAATTCTAGCATGAATAATAAACATTTATCATGGTATAAGGAAATAAATAATAACTTTATTATTGCCTCTAGGGCATATTTCCTTCAGCCTCCCACTTGCACTAGAGTCAATAATCTAGATTACATAGTAATGATTCTAACACCCATGGAGTTTTGGTGCTGATCATGTTTTGCTCGTGGAAGAGGCTTAGTCAACGGTCTGCAACATTCAGATCCGTATGTATTTTGCAAATCTCTATGTCTCCCACTTGGACTTGGTCCCAATGGAATTGAAGCGCCTCTTGATATGTTTGGTCCTCTTGTGAAATCTGGATTCCTTTGCCAAGGCAATTGCACCAAGATTGTCACGTAAGATCTTCATCGGTCCCGATGCACTAGGTATGACACCTAGATCGAAATGAACTCTTTCATCCGCATTCTTCATTTGCTGCTTCAAGCAGCTATGTACTCCGCTTCACATGTAGATCCCGCCACGACGCTTTGTTTAGAACTGCACCAACCGACAGCTCCACCGCTTAATAAAAACACGATCCGGTTTGCGATTTAGAATCGTCTGGATCAGTGTCAAAGCTTGCATCGACGTAACCATTTACGACTAGCTCTTTGTCACCTCCATATACGAGAAACATATCCTTAGTCCTTTTCGTATTTCAGATGTTCTTGACCGCTGTCCAAAGGATCCACTCGATTACTTTGGTACCTTCCCGCCAAGCTTACAGCTAAGCATACGCCAGTCTGGTACACAAGATTGCATACATGATAGAGCCTATGGTGAAGCATAGGAACATCTTTCATTTTCTCTATCTTCTCATGTGGTCGGGCATTGAGTCCGACTCAATCTTACACCTTGTAATACAGTAAAAACCTTTCTTTGCCTCGATCCATTTTGAACTTCTTCAAAACTTTATCAAGGTATGTGCTTTGTGAAAGTCCAATTGCCGCCTTGATCTATCTCTATAGATCTTGATGCCCAATATGTAAGCAGCTTCACCGAGGTCTTTCATTGAAAAACTTTTATTCAAGTATCCTTTATGCTATCCAGAATTCTATATCATTTCCAATCAATAATATGTCGTCCACATATAATATTAGAAATGCTACAGAGCTCCCACTCACTTTCTTGTAAATACAAAGCTTCTCCAAAAGTCTCAGATAAACCCATATGCTTTGATCACACTATCAAAGCGCTTATTCCAACTCCGAGAGGCTTGCACTGCACTATAAATTGATCGCTGGAGCTTGCACACCTTGTTAGTACCCTTTGATCGACAAAACCTTCTGTTGCATCATATACAACTCTTCTTCTAGAAATCCATTCAAGAATGCAGTTTTACATCCATTTGCCAAATTTCATAATCATAAATGCGCAATTGCTAACATGATTCGACAGACTTAAGCATCGCCACGGGTGAGAAAGTCTCATCGTAGTCAACCCCTTGAACTTGTCGAAAACCTTTCGCAACAAGTCGAGCTTTGTAGACAGTTATATTACCATCGGCGCCGCCTTCTTCTTAAAGATCCATTTATTCTCAATGGCTTGCCGATCATCGGCAAGTCAACCAAAGTCCATACTTTGTTCTCATACATGGATCCCATCTCAGATTTCATGGCTTCCAGCCATTTTATGGAATCTGGCTCACCATCGCTTCTTCATAGTTTGTAGGTTCGCCATGGTCAAGTAACATGACTTCCGTAATAGGATTACCGCACCACTCGTGCGATTTTACTCGTCGACCCACGGTTCAAGAGTAACTTGATCTCAAGCTTCATGATCATCATCATTAGTTTCTCACTAATTGGTGTAGTTGTCACAGAACCATTTCTTGTGATGAACTACTTTCCAATAAGGGAGCAGATATGCTTATCTCATCAAGTTCTACTTTCCTCCCACTCACTTCTTTCGAGAGAAACTTTCTAGAAAGGATCCGAATTTAGCAACGAAAATCTTGCCTTCAGATCTGTGATAGAAGGTGTACCCAACAGTCTCCTTTGGGTATCCTATGAAGACACATTTTCCGATTTGGGTTCGAGCTTATCTGGTTGAAGTTTCTTCACATAAGCATCGCAGCCCCAAACTTTAAGAAACGACAACTTTGGTTTCTTGCCAAACCACAGTTCATACGGTGTCGCCTCAACGGATTTAGATGGTGCCCTATTTAACGTGAATGCGCCGCCTCTAAAGCATATCCCCAAAACGATAGCGGTAAATCAGTAAGAGACATCATAGATCGCACCATATCAAGTAAAGTACGACACGACGCTCGACACACCATTTCTCCGTGGTGTTCCGGTGGCGGAGTTGCTAAACTATTCCACATTGTTTCAAATGTAAACCAAACTCAGAACTCAAATATTCTCCTCCACGATCAGATCGAGAAACTTTATTTTCTTGTTACGATGATTTTCCACTTCACTCAAATTCTTTGAACTTTTCAAATGTTTCAGATTTGTGTTTCATTAAGTAGATATACCCATATCTACTCAAATCATCTCGTGAAGGTGAGAAAATAACGATACCCGCCAAGGCCTCAACATTCATTGACCACAAACATCAGATGTATGATTTCCAACAAATCAGTTGCTCGCCCATAGTTCCGAGAACGGCGCTTTTGGTCATCTTGCCCATGAGGCACGGTTCGCAAGTACCAAGTGATTCATAATCAAGTGATTCCGTAAGCCCATCAAGATGGAGTTTCTTCATGCTTTTACAATCGATATGACCTAAACGGCAAGGCCACAAATAAGTTGCATTATCATTATCAACTCTGCATCTTTTGGTTTCAACATTATGAATATGTGTATCACTACTATCGAGATTCAACAAGAATAGACCATTCTTCAAGGGTGCATGACCATAAAAGATATTACTCATATAAATAGAACAACCATTATTCTCTCGATTTAATGAATAACCGCCTCGCATCAAACAAGATCCAGATATAATGTTCATGCTCAACGCCGCACCAAATAACAATTATTTAGGTCTAAAACTAATCCCAAGGTAGATGTAGAGGTAGCGTGTCAATCATGATCACATTGACTTTGGAACCATTTCCACGCCAAGATCGTCACCTCGCCCTTTGCTGCTGCTCGCCTATTCCAGAGTCCCTGCTTCGAGTTGCAAATATTAGCAATGTAACCAGATCAAATACCCAAAAGCTACTACGAGCTCTAGTAAGGTACACATCAATAACATGTATATCACATATACCTTTGTTCACCTTGCCATCCTTCTTATCCGCCAAATACTTGGGGCAGTTCCGCTCAAAGGTCCAAATTGCTTGCAGAAAACACTCGCTTCAGGTTTAGGTCCAGACTTGGGTTTTTCTCTTGATCAGCAACTTTCTTGCTGTTCTTTTGAAGTTTCCTTCTTCTTCCCTTTGCCCTTTTCTTGAAACTAGTGGTCTTGTTGACCATCAACACTTGATGCTCTTTCTTGATTTCTACCTCCGCTGGCTTTTAGCATTGTAAGAGCTCAGAATTGTCTTAGTCATTCCTTGCATATTATAGTTCATCACGAAGCTCTTGTAGCTTGGTGGCAGTGATTGGAGAATTCTGTCAATGACACTATCATCCGGAAGAGTAACTCCCAGCTGAATCAAGTGATTATTATACCTGCACATTTTGAGTATATGTTCACCGATGTAACTATTCTCCTCCATCTTGCAGCTATAGAACTTATTGGAGACTTCATATCTCTCAATCCGCATTTGCTTGAAATATTAACTTCAACTCCTGAACATCTCATATGCTCCATGACGCTCAAAACGCCGTTGAAGACCCGGTTCTAAGCCGTAGCATGGCACATCGAACTATTGAGTAGTCATCAGCTTTGCTTTGCCAGACGCTCACAACTTCTCGCTCAGCTCCTCGCAGCAGGCTCGCACCCAAATGTGCTTCCAGATTTAATTTTTCTCAGGCAGCAATGAGGATAATCCTCGTTACGGACCCAGTCCGTAATTGCTACCATCATCTTTCAACTTTGCTTTCAAGGAACGATTAAAATTCAACGGAACAACAAAGACGAGCCATCTATCTACAAAGAAACATAGACAAGCAAAATACTATCAGTACTAAGCTCATGATAAATTTAAGTTTAATTAATCATATTAAAAACTCCCACTTAGACAGACATCTCTAGTTATCTAAGTGATTACGTGATCCAAATCAACTAAACCATGTCCGATCATCACGTGAGATGGAGTAGTTTCAATGGTGAACATCACTATGTTGATCATATCACTATATGATTCACGCTCGACCTTTCGGTCTCCGTGTTCCGAGGCCATATCTGTTATATGCAAGGCTCGCCAAGTTTAACCTGAGTATTCCGCGCAGCAACTGTTTTGCACCCGCTGTAGATGGACGAGAACTTATCACACCCGATCATCACGCGGTGTCCGGGTACTACTTAACTTTGGCAACGGTGCATACCAGTGGAGAACACTTCTTGATAATTTTAGTGAGAGATCATCTTATAATGCTACCGCCAATCAAAGCAAGATAAGATGCATAAAGGATAAACATCACATGCAATCAATATAAGTGATATGATATGGTCATCATCATCTTGTGCTTGTGATTCCATCGCCAAGCACCGCCATGATCACCATCGCCACCGCGCGACACCTTGATCTCCATCGTAGCATCGTTGTCGCCTCGCCAACTATTGCTTCTACGACTATCGCCATCGCTTAGTGATAAAGTAAAGCAATTACATGGCGCTTGCATTTCATACAATAAAGCGACAACCATATGGCTCTCGCCAGCCACCGATAACTCGTTACAAAACATGATCATCTCATACAATAAAATATAGCATCACGCCTTGACCACATCACATCACAACATGCCCTGCAAAACAAGTTAGACGCCCTCTACTTTGTTGTTGCAAGTTTTACGTGGCTGCTACGGGCTGAGCAAGAACCGTTTACCTCACGCATCAAAACCACAACGATAGTTTGTCAAGTTGGTGCTGTTTTAACCTTCGCAAGGACCGGGCGAGCCACACTCGGTTCAACTAAAGTGAGAGAGACAGACACCCGCCGTCACCTTTAAGCAACGAAAGTGCTCGAGCGGTGAAACCAGTCTCGCGAAGCGCACGCTGTAATGTCGGTCCGGCCGCTTCATCTCACAATACCGCTGAACCAAAGTATGACATGCTGGTAAGCAGATGACTTATATCGCCCACAACTCACTTGTGTTCTACTCGCATATGACATCAACGATAAAACCAGGCTCGATGCCATCATTGGGGAACGAGTAATTTCAAAAATTTCCTACGAACACGCAAGACCATGGTGATGGCATAGCAACGAGAGGGAGAGGTCCGCCCACGCACTCGTGAGACCGAAAGCGAAGCGCTATAACAACGCTGTTGATGTAGTCGACGCCTTCACGATCCGACCGATCCAAGCACCGAACGACGGCACCTCCGAAGTTCTGCACACGCTCAGCTCGATGACGATCCCCGACCGATCCAGCAAAGTGTCGGGATGAGTTCCACAAGACGACGGCGCAGGACGATGTTGATGCTCCACCGACGCAGGGCTTCGCTTAAGCTCCGCGACGATATGACTTCTCCGCGCAGGCTTCGCCAAGCTCTACGACGATATGACCAAGTGGAATATGGTGGAGGGGGCACCGACACGGCTAAGGAACGATCCGAGATCAACTTGTGTGTCATGGGTGCCCCTGCCCTCAGATATAAAGGAGCAAAGGGGGTGCGGCCGCCCTAGGAGGCGCTGGCCGAGGAGTCCTACTCCCACCGAGTAGGACTCCCTCTCCTAGTTGGAGTAGGATTGGGAGGGGAAGAGGAAGGCGCCTCCTCCTTGTCCTATTCGACTAGAGGGGAGGGGGCGCGCCCTGCCCCGGCCGCCCTTCCTCTTCTCCCTCAGGCCCATTAAGGCCCATATACCTCGGGGTTCCGTAACCCCCGTGTTCCAGAACTTCCTGCTTTCATTCGAACCCTTCCAAGTCCAAACATAGGCTTCCAATATATCAATCTTTATGTCTCGACCATTTCGAGACTCCTCGCCATGTCCGTGATCATATCCGGACTCAACAACCTTCGTACATCAATACTTATAAACTCATAATGAACTGTCATCAAACGTTGCGCATGGACCTACGGGTTCGAGAACTATGTAGACATGACCTAGAACCATTCTCGGTCAATAACCAATAGCGGAACCTGGATGCTCATATTGGTTCCTACATATTCTACGAAGATCTTTATCGGTCAAACCGCATAACGACATACGTTGTTCCTTTGTCATCGGTATGTTACTTACCCGAGATTCGATCGCCGGTATCCAATACCTAGTTCAATCTCGCTATCGTAAGTCTCTTTACTCGCTCTGTAATACATCATCTCACAACTAACTCATTAGTTGTAATGCTTGCAAGGCTTAAGTGATGTGTATTACCGAGAAGGCCCAGAGATACCTCTCCGACAATCGGAGTGACAAAACCTAATCTCAAATACGCCAACCCAACAAGTACCTTTGGAGACACCTGTAGTACTTCTTTATAATCACCCAGCACGCCAGACGCTTGGTAGTACCCAAAGTGTTCCTCCGTAAACGGAGTTGCATAATCTCATAGTTACAGTGAACATGTATAGGTCATGAAGAAAGCATTAGCAATATACTAAACGATCAAGTGCTAAGCTAACGGAATGGGTCATGTCAATCACATCATTCTCCTAATGAGGTGATCCCATTAATCAAATGACAACACATGTCTATGGTTAGGAAACACAACCATCTTTGATTAATGAGCTAGTCCAAGAGAGGCATACTAGTGACTATCTGCTTGTCTATGTATTCACACATGTATTATGTTTCCGTTAATACAATTCTAGCATGAATAATAAACATTTATCATGGTATAAGGAAATAAATAATAACTTTATTATTGCCTCTAGGGCATATTTCCTTCATGCCGCCTGCTTGAACACCCAGCATTCTCTATTGGTGTGATTGGCTGGTTTGTCGGGGGTACCGTGTATTTCGCACGAGCGATCGAGTATGCGGTCTAGACTGGACGGGCCCGGAGTGCTACTCTTAAATGGCTTTTTCCGCTAACCGAAGTTTAGAGCTCTCCGAATCCGCATTGACCGCCAGATCTCGGAGTTATCGCCATATTGCGGCGCTTTATGTTTGTTGCGACGTGGCCTGCCGTTGCTATCCTTGGCATCCGACGTGCCAAGGTTTCTTGATATGTTGTTGCTGCGAGCTAGACAGCTGTCCTCTCCCATGCAAAAGCGGGTCATGAGCGTCGTGAGGGCTGCCATGGATTTTGGCTTTTCCTGGCCAAGGTGTCGGGCGAGCCATTCGTCACGGATGTTGTGCTTAAATGCCGCTAAGGCCTCGTGATCCGGACAATGACAATTTGATTCTTCTGGTTAGGAACCGTGTCCAGAATTGCTCGGCCGATTCCCCGGCTGCTGAATTATGTGGCTCAAGTCATCGGCATCTGGTGGTCGCACATAAGTGCCTTGGAATTTGTCAAGGAATGCGTCTTCCAGATCCTCCCAACAGCCAACGGAGTCTGCTGGCAAGCTATTCAGCCGATGCCGAGCTGGTCCTTTAAGCTTTAGCGGAGGTACTTGATGGCATGTAGATCATCGCCATGAGCCATGTGGATGTGGAGGAGGAAGTCTCGATCCATACCGCAGGTCTGCTGTACCATCATATGATTCGATGTTTATGGGTTTAAACCTCTCGGGAATTCATGATCCATTACTTCGCCGCTGAAGCATAGGGAGTGTGGAGCCTCTATGTTGGGCTATATCGCGCGTAGCTCATAGGAGTCTTGCTCGCTGTATTCGGCCTGGCCGGATTTACTTTTATCAGATCCGGGCGTGACGGTCACCGCCCCGCCAGAGGGGCGCGCCGTGATCCGTAGATTGATCTTGGCGTGTTTTTTCCCTTATCTTCCGATACGCCTCGCAGGTCTCGCGTGTTCCTCGGGTGCCTTGGTATTTTTGTTTGAGGGAGGCGGGTGCGGCTGAGCTCGGGTGAAATGCCTTTCGTCTCGCCACGAGGTGGCCGATCAGCCGCACAGACGCTGGTGATGTAGGTTTTAATGCTTCCTCCTCAAGTCGGGTAGCAACCTCACGGTTTGGGTGACCCTTGAGGGGTGTTCGAGTTTATATTCCTCGCCGCAAGGACTTCGGTCCATCTATCCGTTAGCAAGTCCCGATCAGCTCGGGTTGTTGCTGTTTTTTTTCTTCAGCTATTCATTGTGGCTATAAGTCGGCGCTTAAAGCGCCTCCGCCGACGGGATCCTCAGGTATGACAAATTCTTCGTCGTCGAGGCTCACTTCGTCTTCGGAGGGAGGCTTGTACTTGTCCTCCTCTCCCTCTGCTGCTCGCTCCGGAGGGCTGGCTTATTCATACTCCGGCTATGGATCCTGCTGGAGGGGATTGTCATCGTCTTCGGCACTGTCCGGAGTACTGTTATCTCCTATGCCGGTATCACCGCTTTTGCTATGGCGAGACTTAGAGCGGCGCCGCTGACGTCGGCGCTTAGGTTGCTTCTTGGAGGGGTCATCCTTCGCCGTTGAGAGTGCGGCCTCCATGGCGGGGTCTATCCGCCCGTCCTTGGATGGCGCAATCTGTTCCGGATTGAAGGCCGGAGTTATTGCTGGTGTGATCTCCTGAACGCCGTCCAACGGCAGAGCTAAATCATGCTCGTCGTGATCGTGGCGGCGCGATTCGGCGGGCTCAATCCGTCAAGATCAATTCTCCACGGATGTCGGCCGTAATTAAGTTTCAACCTCGACCTGGTGGCTGGGGTAGCTGATTCCGCCCAGATGGCTGCGAAGTTGGCCAGCAAGGCGGTTACGCCACGAAGATCTGTTCGGGAGGAAACTCACCGACTGCATCGCTACCGATGACCGAAGGAGCCATCAGCCTTATGGTGACGACATACGTGGAACTCTCAATGAAAGCACCAATTTCGTGTCAAACCGCGGATCTCGGTAGGGGGTCCCAATCTGTGGTCTAAGGCGTAATGGTAATATGAGGCAAGGGACACAATGTTTACCTGTGTTCGGGCCTCTATGGAGGTAATACCTACTTCCTCGCTTGATTGATCTTGATGATATGAGTAGTACAAGAGTTGATCTACCACGAGATCGTAGGCTAAACCCTAGAAGCTAGCCTATGGTATGATTGTTGTTGTCCTATGGACTAAACCATCCGGTTTATATAGACACCGGAGGGGCTAGGGTTACACAAAGTCGGTTACAATGGGAGGAGATCTACATATCCAGACGCCAAGCTTGCCTTCCACGCCAAGGAGAGTCCCATCCGGACACGAGACGACGCCTTCAATCTTGTATCTTCATAGTCCAACAAAGGCGCTAAAGGATATAGTCCGCTGTCCGGATACCCCTAATCCAGACTCCTCAAGGGACTACGCATAGCCCCTAGTATGTATGCGGCGATAGTGCCTTACATATTTGATCTGAAAAGATCCTCGTGTGACATGGAGAATCGCTAAGGATTCCAAGAAGTCATCAAGTGGTTGACCAGCGCTCGCCGCATCATGACAGTCAGTTTTCGGCTTTCTCTACTGAGGTGCTCATCCGTTTTAGACCAGGGCACAATCGCAATAGTTCTCCTTTACTACCCTAGTCGATAGAGCGGAACATAGGGTAGCAAGCATAGGAGCCGGGCAACCCAACTATTGACCCAAGACAATGATTCAGAGCTGATGCATATAAGGCCAAACTTGCGATGCCAAAGTACGCTACAGAGCTGTTCAGACTTTTACTGGCGACTCATTTGTTCCCATACCGAGCCCTTGGAAGGGTATGCCGGGGTGCATCTGTAAAGCAGCCGTTGAGGCCGTACTCATTATTGAAAGAGTATGAACGATTAGTTCGGACGAGGTTTACTGGGAGCGGAGCAATATGTCAATGATAAAGAAACCACAAACTCGGCTATTTGACATGCTCGGGGTCAGGAACAGAGGAAAAAGGGCATAGTACAGGCTCGGAATAAAGACTGTGGTCTACAAAAAGTTATTTTGGACCTCCTGTCGCACATCTGCGCCGCCCGTCCTCGGGGAGGGGAGTCCTTAACGGAAGTAGCCCCTTGGGTGAGTGTACGGATCCGAACTCCGATAGAGTCCGTTGTAGATGCTCTCTTGCTGGTCACCTGTTCTTTAAGAGATGATACAGAAAAATAAGAAAATAGATAAAAACATTACGGAATGCTTGTGGTTGTCCAGACAGCTTCCGCCGATGCCCATGGTATCTTGAGTGCGAGTCATGTACGCTGGTGTAAATCTTGCCAAGATAATAGGTGGGTGGCGGAAACCGAACTGCTATTTCCGCTCCAGAGTGATCAAACTTCGTGAGGGAAACTGCTTCGCCCCCGTGTTCGGCCGCAAGTCGCCTCCGCTGCCTTTTTATCGCCTCGTGGCCTCCTCCCTTGTGATCGGCGTTGCTTGTCTTCCTGCTTGAGGACCCAATAGTTTCTATTGGTATGATTAGTCGGCTTATCAGTGGTGATCAGTGAATCGGACAAGGTCGGTCCAATATCCTGTCGAGGGTGGATGGTCCATCCTTGTCTGCCTTTAGTGGATTCTTCCGTTGACCGGGTTTTGGATTGTGAAATCCGGCGTTGACCGCTGTGTCGCGTAGTCTTTAGTATTATTGCAACTGTTGTGTTTGGTTCGTCGTGGCTTACCGTTGCCGTCTCGGATTTCAGAAGTGCCCGGACGGCTGTCAATACCAAGTCTTCCCAGTTGCCAATAGAATTTTCTGGCAAACTGTTTAGCCAGTACCAAGATGGCCATTTGAGCTTGAGGGGTAGGTATTTAATGGCCTGAAGGTCATCCCCGCGAGCCATGTGAATATGGAGGAGGTAATCCTCAATCCATACCCCGGGATCTGTTGTTCCATCGTATGACTCGATGTTAATGGGTTTAAACCGGTCTGAAAATTCATGCTTGTGACACTCCAAAATTTTTCCTTTGGTTTTCTTCAAAATTTTGTTGGAGGTCTCCAAAACCCTTCCAAAAATCTCTATCAAAAGCTTTTCCCTCTGGCAAATATTTTACTTTTGCATCTCCTTCAACTCGTGTTTGGTTTTAAATTTTTCCTCCGATTGCCCTCTTCCCAAGAATTCAAGAAAAATCTTTGAAGTTTATTTTTCTTTCAAAAAGAAACTCTAGGAGTTTTTTCATCCTCTCCCATATTTGAAATCATTCATGATTTGGCCATGCACCACATGGTAAAATCTTCCCAAATATATCTCCTTCCACTTTGGGCAATCCAAACATTCTGTCTCTACTAGTTCAACCCTCTTCTGAATTTTTATTTCATTTAATTCTCTCCCAAATTTTTTCTGTCTAATACTTTGAGCCTAGGTAATTTGCAAAGCAAGTACCTTAATGCATTTGAATTTTGACCTCAAACCAACTCCCTTGGATAGTCCTTGGTACCCATAACCTAGAACTATCAAGATCCACTCCTCTTCTGTTCAAAAATTTCAAATTTTAGTCTTTGCAAGTTTGGACCAGATTTGCCAAATTTGGTGAAATTCATATCTACACTACTCCAAAAATTCCACAAATATTCAGGCAACCTCTACATGCAATGAGAGGCCCCTCCACCAAAAACCAGCTCAAGGAAAAATCCCTACATGCCTAGATCATTCTGTCGAACACCTTGCATGCACTGTTTATGTTCATCTTCAGTTAAGTTCAGAGTTTCAGTGTCGATCTTCGTCAGAAAATTCAGTCACATGCTCACAGTGCACTTGGCACGTTGCTCACGGCCTAGCTTGCTTGTCCGGAGCCTCACACGCTGCTTGGCGCTGCCTCGGCGCCGGTGGCACTGCCCGCTCAAGGCCAAGGCAAGGTCTTGCGGCGGCCGAACCATCAGAAGGGCCGACAGGAGCAGAACGGCGATATACGCCGCTCGGCGCCGCCTAAACCCCCGGTGGCTCACAGGCTATTTCTCGCCAACGACGATGCAGCACTGCTGCTGCAGCGCTGCACGCACAGAGCATGCTCCTCGCCGCCGACGGGCTCAAGGCCGCCTGCCTGGCCGAGCTCCTCCTAAGCAACCAAATCCCGACGCGTTAGCACCTAAACGGAACCAGGAACACCCACGACGACACTCAACCTCTCGAACCTCCTGCAACCACAGCGCCACCAGAATCACTCGCCGAGAACCCTGCTCGGAATCACCTGGGCGGCTATATATAGCACCCCGAGCTTGCTCTCGCCTCAAGACACCTCCTCTACCTCTCCAGACTCGCCAAGTCCCCGGAAGGGCCACGAGGAGCTCTCCTTCCCGACCGCCACTTGCCCGCCTCGCCTCCACCATGATTCACTCCGTGAGGTCATCTCCGCGCCTAACCTCGCCGATAACTTCATGCTATCGCGAGGCTAACCCTCCTCAATTCCACCTCCGCAGCTTCTCCGCCGAGGTCCACGACCACCCGACCGCCGTCCGCCGGAGCAAGCGCCGCCGACGACGTGGTACTCGCCAAGCGACCACCACCACCTCCCACAGACGCTGAATGGCACCTGAACACGGAGGTACTCTCCGATCTCCTCGCCGATCGCCGATCGCGGTGACCACCGCGTTTTCGGCGCCAACGAGCCCCGACTCGCTTGAATTTTCAAACCTGACGGTGCGACCCGCCTGGTCAGCCTCTTTTTTGAATCATTTATCGAAAGCGATTTTGGCAAATGCGCCCACGCTGAACCGCTTTTCTGGATTTTTCTCGCAAAACCCCGGAAGTTTTCTCGTTTATTGCGATGGGTCCTTGGATTAAAACCCTTATAACATTTTAATGTAGAAGGAATTTTTGAGTGATTCTTTTTCTGTCCTCTTCAAATTTTTGTCTAGTTTTTTATCATTTTTAGTTGAAAAATATTTGGATCAACTTCCTGTACCCCACGGTATTTACGTTAGCACGTTTATTTTTGTGTACCGTAGATACCGAAGGAGGTGATGGAACCGCGAACTTCGCCGAGCTAGACCCCGACTACTCCGAACCAGGCAAGAAAAGTTTGAACTTTTGATATGATGAGTGTCTGAGCATGTTTGCATTATTTTTGTATCATGGCACGTTCACGAGCATTTCGATGATAGTTTATCTCGTGAGCATCGTGGCAAATGAGCTCGGTAAATCCATGAGTTGTTGGAAACTTGTTGCATGGCCATGAGTTGGCATGAGTATGGGTAAGATGGCAGTGTTGTAGCATGCCAGGCTTATGCCATATCATCGACCCAATGTCAACCTAAATCGGTCAGGTTCCCGTCCGTCTTCCCTTCCGTACTACCACCTGTTTCCCGCAAGGGATACGGCTTAGTAGGTTGCAAACCACTTCCCGTACACACCAAATCGAGAGGCCGGATGAAAGTTCCATGGCCCTGATTAAAGCCTTTCATCCGTCAGGGGCATGGGTGTTTCCGGTTGGGACCGAGAGGGGGCACCCTTAGAGCGCCACAGAATAAATTTGATCCCATGCTATTCGAGATTGTGATCTCCCGCCTCAAAGTTTTTCTTAAACGCTGTCTAGGGTGATTACCGCAACGTGAGGTATGATGGGTGTACTAGCTAGTTGTGTTTCCTCCGAATACCGTGAACGGAACTAGTCCTTCAAGACTACGGAAACTGCTGGCTGTGGACAATTTTGGTACAAACTCAGAGATTCAAAATTTTGAATTCATCTTATTCATATCCAAGTACCGTGTTCATCTCATCTTGTCGAGTGTCGCCTCATGCATGATGAACTCCCGAGAACCATTTGAGTATCAAATGTTTATTTTCCCGTGAATGGACTAACCCGCTTATTGTCTTGTGATGAATATTTTCCGTGAGCACTAAATCTTGTCAGCCATTTAATAATGTACTATAAGCCCTTTTCTCGCGATGTCGCCGACATCCGATCGCTGCATTGTTGTTATTTAAATTCATTATGAGCCCTTTTCGATGTCGCCACCGTCTCGATCATGCATTGCTGTTATTTATTTTATTATAAGCCCTTTCGTCTTAAGTAGTACTTTCATAGTACTCACCGGCTTGTTGATTTGGCCAAATGTCGACGGAGGCGATCTCATGGATGAAGAGTTCGATAGCGAGCCTAATGCCTAGAGGTATCCCAGTCAGTCTCGTGCGACCCCGGGATTAGTCATTGTGATATATCCGGTTCCGCTACCCAAATAAATTCATCGAGCTCACCTCGACGCCGATGAGCCGCCAAAGGTAGTAGATTTATTAACCAATTGCACAGTTATTCCACCAACCACGCATGCTTCGAGTCAAGAGTATTTCCACCCCACACCTTTGTGCCATATCCGCCATCATGTATAATTATTGGCGTGTTGTAATAATTGGTTGGGCATCTTCATCCGACCCTCGTAATATTGTAATGCTACCGCTCTTTGTATCAAAGTTTTGTGTACCGATATGGAGGATTTTTCTCATATTGAATTATAGGTCGGTTGTTCAATAAATATTTTTATTGAAAACCGGTCGTGACAAGCTTGGTACCAGAGCCAGGCTGATCAGAGGAAGCCACTAGGTGTGATCGCTAATCGGTTATTAGCATAATAGAGCTATTTATTATTTTTACAAATGTAGTCAATTTCTCGACAGCTAGCGAAATTTATGATTTGACTACTCAGGATTTTTGCCTACTTTTGTAGATGGCCAGCAACGACTACGAGTCGCAGATGTTCGCCAACATGCCCGATGGGTTCGCTGCTTCTCTCCTTCATCGCCCAAGTCGCGATGGGGCCAGATGTGCTCCAGCCTTCTCTCTCTCTCAAAGACAAGGTCAATGACCGCCTAACCATGCATCAAGCCGCTGTGGAATTCAAGAGAGGACGAGTTGAGCTGCTACCGTTCGTGGGGAGAGCCATGCCCACAGAGAAGCACGCACTACAGATGGCAGCCCGTGAGGCGATAGCCCGCCCTGTGGATATCCTTCCTTCAATGAAGACTCGCCGCTACCGCTACCTGCCATGTCACGTGCCATACACCTGCCACTACGCTGCTCTCTTGCCCTGAAGAGAACGGACAAGCTTTTGAGATGCTCATCGAGTATCTCCGGCTTTGGAGGCAGCCTTCGACAACCTGGTGGACGACTTTGTAGTTGCTCAGCATGGACTCAGTCCATGGCTGTGCCGCCAACAGGAGGGAGCTCCGGCCCGCACCGCCACCGACTTTCGCCTCGCATCAGCATCGCTCGCTCCTACTGCTCACGCCGCTACTTGTCGCCTGCCTACCACGGAGGAGTTCAACCATGTCATTGCGCCTACTCCGGTTCGCTTCTGCACCACCCTCGTGCCCGGCCAGATTCGAAGTTGTCCCACACAGGCACCTGCTCCACCAACTCCGCGCAGCACCTCTCGCCTAGAGCCTATCTCCAAGAGGAGGTTGAGTCCCCAGCCTCTTACGCCTCACCCTTGGCAGGCCAAGGAAATCTTACCATCTCCGACTAAGCACGCTTAGCGCCATGCGATGTACCGACTTGTACGATATGTTTATATGTAAATAGGCTGTGAGAAGTAGTTTGTTTATGCATCATGTAGGATCTGGAGGAGTGCACTAGACTAAATAACATGTCAGGATTTATGTACGCATATCCTGAGTGATGTATTGTATAATTACTGCTTATGTAAGATATGTAATGGACAGTCCTTCTCCGTATGCAAACGTATTTTCTCTTGAAAATCTTGGAGCATTTGCAACTTTTTGCATCCTCTTGAATTTATTGATTTTTGCGCTCAATTTCTTTTCTTATGAGTGTTTCAAAATATATCCCCAGAGTAAACTATGTCTCGCCCTGGACGCGCCCATGCCAACTCCAACAGAGGAAAATTATGGCACAACCCCAGCAACAATTTCACACAGGGCAGACAAGTCAACAGGATAAAGAAACGACACTTTCCCAAATGTGCCGCCTTTATGAACAAAGTCAGCAGCAACATTAGGAAATACTGAACCAAGTCATCAATATGGGAAATCACCGCGACAGATCAGCAGCAATCCAAATTATCTGAGCTACAAGACGCGGCCCCAAACATTTTCTCACACTAACAAACCTATGGAAGCCGAGGACTGGCTTCAGACATGGAGAGAAAATTAATTATCGCCAGTGTTCAGACCTTGAGAAAGTGCTTTATGCTCCGCGACTATCTCACCGAGCAGCCGATCGTGGTGGGAAAATTTCCTACACATGCACCCCAACAAAATAATATATCATGGGAGGAATTTAAAGAAGGTTTTCGTGGGGCACATATTCCTAAGAGTCTTATGAAGATCAAAAGAGAGAATTTGATGACCTCAAGCAAAGAACAATGATAGTGTCGGAATACAACAGTCAGTTTACCCTCGCTGTCTCGCCACGCCAACGAGGAACATATGTCGAAAACAAAAGATGGAGAAATTCTAGACGGTCCGACACCCGCTTTAAATGTCAATTGGTCGTATACACATTTCCAGATTTTAAGACGCTGGTGGATAAGGCCATTACCTTGGAAAATGAGAGACGCGGCTTAGAAGATTTCCGAAGCGGAAGAGGGACCAGTCTAAACACACCCGCAACCACCGCAAGCAAGACAGATGTTCGTAAAAACTGACACCCAAACCCAAAACAAGCGCCTCGCCCCAATCAAGAATTTCCACGCAAGGGACAAGGAGTTCACATACCGCCAGCGCTACCTGTTACGCTTAGGAGAAGAAGGCACTATGCCAAGCAGTGCCCTGCCAAGGAACTCGCCCCAAAGCCGAACAACGGAGGCAATAATTCGCACCAAAGCGCAACAATTTCAACCCAAATAACAACCACATGAAGGGTCATCTGAACCACGTGACCAAAGAGGAAGCACAAAATGCCCTGATATCGTGACTTGCACGCTTCCTATCAACACAATACCTGCCATGGTTTTGTTTGATTTGGAGCTTCACTGATTCGCTTTAAAAGTTTTGCTTTGCAAAATAATTTTCGATGCTTCCCTTGGGAAAATCTATGATCGCCAAGTCCCCGGAATTAAGCAAGTTACACGAATTATTGCCGGGTGTGGTTATCGAGTTTGAAGGGTTGAAGTTTCACGCAAATCTTATCGTATTGGAAAACAAAGGACTGGATGTCATCTTAGGGATGGATTGGTTAACCACCAACAAAGGTTTTATTGACCGCTTCAACAGGACCGTAATTTCACCCATCACCACGGGAAGACCATAAAGGTTTCAGCCAAGGAAAGAAAAATATCCCGCAACCGAGATTGAACAAGGTAGATATTTCTGAATTGAGCAAAGTTCCAGAGTGTGTGAATTTCCGATGTATTCCCAAGAACTACTGTGCATGCCACCAGATCGAGAGATAGATTTCAGCATTGAGCTAGCACCCGGAACCGCTCCCATATACAAGAAACCATACAGAATGGCACCATCCAAATTGGTAGAACTGAAGAAACAAATAAAGGAATTGTTGGAAAAAGGGTACATACGAGCCAGTTCCTCACCTTAGGGTTCACCAATTTTGTTTGCCAAAAGAAGGATGGAACGCTAAGATTGTGCATAGACTATCGAGCTCCAAACATGGTCACAATCAAGAACAAATATCCGATGCCACTTAATAAATGATTTATTCGATCAACTCGCCAAAGCCAAGGTGTTCTCAAAGATTGATTTGAGGTCGGATACCACCAACCGAAAGTGCGAACCGAGGATATTCCCAAGACCGCTTTCACCTCCAGATACGGATTGTACGAGTTCACCGTAATGCCATTCGGACTTACAAACGCCCCCGCATATTTTTTTCACCTCATGAACAAACTATTCATGAAGTTTATGGATAAGTTTGTTGTGGTATTTATCGATGATATTCTGGTATACTCCAAAACACCGTAGGAGCACGCTGAACATCTCCGAATTGTACTAGGGAACTCAGAAACATCAATTGTACGCTAAATTCAGCAAGTGTGAATTTTGGCTAAGCTAAGTAGGTTTTCTAGGCCACGATCGACTCAAGAAGGTATCGCCAGGACCCGAAAAGGTCAAGGTCAGATTTGGCTGGAAGCCACCAGCCAAAGGTGACGGATGTACAAGTTTCTTAGGTATGGCAGGATACTACCAAGATTTATTGAAGGATTCTCCACCATAGCAAAGCCAATGACGAACTACTCAAGAAAGACAGGAAGTTTGAATGGACGGAAGCTATGCAGAAAAGTTTCCAAGAACTCAAGAGGAAACCGACGACAACACCAAGATTAATTGTGCCGATATACACAAAAATTTTGAGGTATTTTGTGACGATCTCGAAGGGCCTCGTGCATATTGATGCAAGAAGGCAAGGTTGTCGATATGTTTCCGCATAACTTCGCAAACATGAGGAAAATTATCCTACACATGACCTGGAATTAGCAGCAGTGATTCATGCACTCAAGAAATGGAGACACTTTTTACTTGGTAATCATTGTGAAATATACACGGACCACAAAAGCCTCAAGTATATTTTCAAACAACCAGAACTAAATTTACGGCAGCGACGCTGGTTGGAATTAGTAAAGGATTATGATGTTGGGATCCACTACCACCCGTGCAAAGCAAATGTTGTAGCAGATGCTCGAGTCGGAACCCCAGTCCGACAACGACAAAGATGCCAGACTTAAGACCCAATTCCAGCAGGAATTGCAAAGCTCAACTGATGGTGGTCACCGAAGGCAGTGTGTCAAACTTAGAATTACAGCCTACCCCGATAGAGAAGGTTAAAGAGGCTCAACGAGACACCCCAAAGATTGAAGGCATAAACGGAAGATGAAGTTGGGCAAGGCCTCGAATTCATTATTGATGAGCAAGGAATATTGTGGTACGGAATAGGCTTTATGCATCAAATATCCATGACCTTAAATAGCAAATCTTGGCTGAAGGCCACACCGCCCATATTCAATCCATCCCGAGGAACAAAATGTACAAAGATCTTCAGAAACATTTTGGTGGCATGGTATAAAAAGAGACATAGCCACGCTTATTGCATGTTGTGACTCTTGTCAACGATCAAGGCCGAGCACCGTAAACCGGCCGGGCTATTGCAACCAAATAAGATACCCGAGTGGAAATGGGACGAGATTGGAATGGATTTTATTGTTGGACTACCTCGTCACGACACGGACATGATGCCATATGGGCCATCACCGATAGATCGACTAAAGTAGCACACTTCATCCCTGTGAAGACAACACACACCACTCGTAAGCTTGCTAGGCTCTACCTCTCCGTGATGTTTGCTTACATGGAGTCCCAAAGAAAATAATCTCGACAGAGGCACTCAATTGCCTCCCGGTTTTGGGATCACTTACAACAAGCTCTGGGAACTCAGCTGGCATTCAAGACTGCATACCACCCCTGCATGTATGGGCAAACCGAGCGAGTAAACCAGATTCTAGAAGATATGCCGAGAGCATGTGTCCTCACCTATGGGACCAGTTGGGAGGAGAGCTTACCATACGGAGAATTCGTGATATAACAACAGCTATCATCCAGCCTGCAAATGGCACCATTTGAAGCTCAGACGGACGAAGATGTCGACTCGCTAAATTGGTCGAAACCGAGACACCATATCTTCGCCCGCACCTGCTCAAAGAGGTGAAGATAAAGTCAAGGTAATTAAGGACCGACTCAAGATAGCCCAAAGTCGACAAAAGAGTTATTACGATCAGAAGCATTGTGGAGTCCATTTTGAACCCGGTGAATTTGTGTACCTACGAGTATCCCCCATGAGAGGCCTGCACAGATTCAAGATTAAAGGGAAGCTAGCACCAAGATTCATCGGACCTTTCTACATAGTAGCACGAAGAGGCACGGTGGCCTACCAGCTAGACTTACCCGAAGAATTATCCGACATCCACGACGTATTCCACGTCTCCCAATTGAGGAAGTGCGTAAGCAACCCAGAGAAACAAGTACCCCATAAAAACATTGACGTGCAACTAGACCTTACGTATCGGGAGCATCCGATAAAAATCTTGGAAGAGTCGAAAGGAGAACCCGATGTAAAACCATCAAGTTCTTCAAAGTTGAGTGGAGCAACCACAACGAGAGTGAAGCCACTTGGGAAAGAGAGGATTTCCTTCATGGAGGACCCACAATTATTTGAGGATCAATGGAATCTCGGGACTAGATTTTTACTAAGGGGTAGGTGTTGTGACACTCCAAAATTTTCCTTTGGTTTTCTTCAAAATTTTGTTGGAGGTCTCCAAAACCCTTCCAAAAATCTCTATCAAAAGCTTTTTCCCTCTAGCAAATATTTTACTTTTGCATCTCCTTCAACTCTGGTGTTTGGTTTTTAAATTTTTCCTATGATTGCCCTCTTCCCAAGAATTCAAGAAAAATCTTTGAAGTTTATTTTTCTTTCAAAAAGAAACTTTAGGAGTTTTTTCATCCTCTCCCATATTTGAAATCATTCATGATTTGGCCATGCACCACATGGTAAAATCTTCCCAAATATATCTCCTTCCACTTTGGGCAATCCAAACATTCTGTCTCTACTAGTTCAACCCTCTTCTGAATTTTTATTTCATTTAATTCTCTCCCAGATCTTTTCTGTCTATTACTTTGAGCCTAGGTAATTTGCAAACCAAGTACCTTAATGCATTTGAATTTTGACCTCAAACCAACTCCCTTGGATAGTCCTTGGTATCCACAACCTAGAACTATCAAGATCCACTCCTCTTCTGTTCAAAAATTTCAAATTTTAGTCTCTGCAAGTTTGGACCAGATTTGCCAAATTTGGTGAAATTCATATCTACACTACTCCAAAAATTCCACAAATATTCAGGCAGCCTCTAGATGCAATGAGAGGCCCCTCCACCAAAAACCAGCTCAAGGAAAATCCCCTACATGCCTAGATCATTCTGTCGAACACCTTGCAAGCACTGCTTCGCTCATCTTCGCTAAGTTCGTAGTTTCAAAGGTCGATCTTCGCCGTAAAATTCAGTCACATGCTCACAAGGCACTTGGCACGCTGCTCACGGCCAGCTTGCTTGTCCGAGCCTCACACGCTGCTTGGCGCTGCTCTCGCATCGGTGGCACTCGCCCGCTCAAGCCGGGCGTGGTCTTGGCGGCGGTCGAACCACCGTAGCGGCCGACAGTGGAGCGAAGGCGCATAACGCCGCTCGTCACCGCCTAAACCCCCGGTGGCTTCACAGGCCATTTCTCGCCAGCACGCATGCAGCACTGCCGCTGGGCGCTGCACGCACAGAGCATGCTCCTCGCCGACGGGCCCAAGGCCGCCTGCTCCGCCGAGCTCCTCCTAAGCAACCAAATCCCGACGCTGTTAGCACCTAAACGGAACCAGGAACACCCACGACGACGCCAACCTCTCAACCTCCCTGCAACCACAGCGCCAGAATCACCTCGCCGAGAACCCCGCTTCGGAATCGCCGGGCGGCTATATAGCACCCCGAGCTTGCTCTCGCCTCGCGACACCTCCTCTACCTCTCCAGACTCGCCAAGTCCCTCGAAGGGCCACGAGGAGCTCTCCTTCCCGACTCCGCCACTTCGCTCGCCTCGCCTCCACCGTGGTTCACTCCGTGAGGTCATCTCCGCGCCCTAACCTCGTCCGATAACTTCTCATGCTATCGCGAGGCTAACCTCCTCAATTCCACCTCCGCAGCTTCTCCGACGAGGTCCACGACCACCCGATCGCCGTCTCACGGAGCAAGCGCCGCCACCGACGTGGTACTCACGGCCACCACCACCACCTCCCACAGACGCGAATGGCGCCTGAACACGGAGGTACTCTCCGATCTCCTCGCTGCGGATCGCCACGGCGATCATCATGTTTGGCACCGACGAGCCCCGACTCTCGCTTGAATTTTCAAACCTGATGGGTGGGACCCGCCACAGCCTCTCTTTGTTTTTTTGAATCGCTTAATGAAAGCGCATTTTGGCAAATGCGCCCACGCTGAACCGCTTTTTCTGGATTTTTCCGCAAAACCCCTGGAAGTTTTCTGTTTCATTATTGATGGGTCCTTGGGTTAAAACCCTTATAACTTTTTAACAGAAAGGAATTTTTGAGTGATTCTTTTTCTGTCCTATGAAATTTTTTGTCTAGTTGTTTATCATATTTATTTGAAAAATATTTGGATCAACTTCCTGTACCCCACGGTATTTACGTTAGCACGTGTATTTTTTTGCACCGTAGATACCGAAGGAGGTGACGGAACCGCGAACTTCGCCGAGCTAGACCCCGACTACTCCGAACCAGGCAAGCAAAGTTTGAACTTTTGATATGATGAGTGTCTGAGCATGTATGCATTATTTTTGTATCATGGCACGTTCACGAGCATTTCGATGATAGTTTATCTCGTGAGCATCGTGGCAAATGAGCTCGGTAAATCCATGAGTTGTTGGAAACTTGTTGCATGGCCATGAGTTGGCATGAGTACGGGTAAGATGGCATTGTTGTAGCATGCAAGGCTTATGCCATATCGTCGACCCAATGTCAACCTAAATCGGTCAGGTTCCCGTCCGTCTTCCCTTCCGTACTACCACCTGTTTCCCGCAAGGGATACGGCTTAGTAGGTTGCAAACCACTTCCTGGTACACACAAAATCGAGAGGCCGGGATGAAGGTTCCATGGACCTGGATTAAAGCCTTTCATTCGGTCAGGGGGCATGGGTGTTTCCGGTTGGGACCGAGAGGGGGGCACCCCTTAGAGCGCGCGTAAATAAATTTGATCCCATGCTATTCGAGATTGTGATCTCCCGTATCAAAGTTTTTCTTAAACGCTGTCTAGGGTGATTCCCGCAACGTGAGGTATGATGGGTGTGTACTAGCTAGTTGTGTTTCCTCTGAAATACCAGAACGGAACTAGTCCTTCGAGACTACGGAACTGCTGGCTGTGGACAATTTTGGTACAAACTCGCAGAGTCAAAATTTTGAATTCATCTTATTCATATCCAAGTACCGTGTTCATCTCATCTTGTCGAGTGTCGCCTCAAGCGATGTGAACTCCCGAGAACCATTTGAGTATCAATTGTTTATTTTCCCGTGAATGGACTAACCCGCTTATTGTCTTGTGATGAATATTTTCGTGAGCACTAAATCTTGTCGGCCATTTAATAATGTATTATAAGCCCTTTCGATGTCGCCGACATCCGATCGCGCATTGTTGTTATTTAAATTCATTATGAGCCCTTTCGCGATGTCGCCAGACGTCCGATCATGCATTGCTGTTATTTATTTTTATTATGAGCCTTTCTGATGTCGCTTAGACGTCCGATCGCGCATTGCTGTTATTTAGTTTATTATAAGCCCTTTCTCGTGATGTCGCCAGACGTCCGATCGCATGCATTGTTATTACTTTATAAGCCCTTTCGTGATGTCGCCGACGTCCGATCATGCACGCATGCATTTTTATTACAATATAAGCCCTTTATGAGGTGTCGCCGACGCCTGATCGTGGCAATGTTTTTCTTATTTATTCACCGCTCGAGGCGCCGCCTGCATAATCTCGATCGGTTTTGAGTTTGTCTTCTTTGGTTTTCGAGCGACTACCGCCGATTCCCTTCTTAATTATTTTGCTGTACTGTTTTAATTGAGTATTGTTAAGATTAACCATGTCGCATTCATGCATTCATTTGTTATATCTTTGTCCGAACTGTCTTGTGAGTACTTTCATAGTACTCACCTGGCTTGTTGATTTGGCCGATGTCGATTTAAGGCGATCTCATGGATGAAGAGTTCGATAGCGAGTCCGACGCCTAGAGGAATCCCACCGTCAGTCTCTGTGACCCCGGATTAGTCATTGTGATATATCCGCTCCGCTACCCAAATAAATTCATCGAGCCTCACCTCGACGCCGATGATCCGCCAGTAGTAGATTTATTAACCACCTTCTGTGTTATTCCACCAACCACGCATGCTTCGAGTTAGTAGTATTTCCACCCCACGCCTTTGTGCCATATCCGCCATCATGTATAATTATTGGCGTGTTGTAATAATTGGTTGGGCATCTTCAGTCCCACCCATGTAATATTGTAATGCTACCGCTCCTTGTATCAAAGTTTTGTCTACCGATATGGAGGACTTTTCCTCATATTGAATTATAGGTCGGTTGTTCAATAAATATTTTATTGAAAACCAGTCGTGACAATGCTCCATTACCTCATCTGCTGAAGAAGAGAGGGTGTGCGGCCTCTATGTTGGGCCACACTATGAAGCACCTCCTGCGGACTCATTACGGGTTCGACTGGCATGGTCGGCTCACAGTCTGAATAGGTAACCATCATCATCGGTCGGGCATGTCCTCGCGATCCAGTATATTGATTTTGTGTGTCCTGTTCTACCCTCTAGGTCTTGTTGGATGTCGCGAGTATTCCCCCGAGCTGTTTCGTTCTTGTTTTGATGGCCGGATGGGTTGGTATGGTGCTCTGCCTGGGCTACTGCTTTATTCGGACCGAACTGTGGTCGGCCTGCCGAATTATTCGATGGTGGTGTGGGCTCCAACGCCCTGCCATCGTATTGAGGGAGCCACCTTGTAACGCCCCGGATTCGATGCGCCAGGTGTCATTCAGTTATTCGCTGTCTTTGCCATGTCATGTGCTTGCGTGTTGCACTTTTCCATGTCATCATCTGCATTTCATATCATGTCACCATGTGCATTTCATTTTGCATACGTGTTCGCCTCTATGCATCCGAGCATTTTCCCTGCTGGCCGCTTTTGTAACTGGCACTCCTATGTCTCCCCGCCTTTTACCTCTTTTCATGCGGGTGTTAAACGGTCTTGAATGGGCCGAGGTTTTTGCTGCCTTGGTATAGCACCGTAGACCGCCGCAAGTTTCGGATCATTTGGAGGTCGTTGATACTCCAACGGTTAACCGGTAACCGCAAAAGCCTCTTTAGTTGCAGCCCAACACCCTTCCAAAGTGGCCCAAAACCCATCTAACTCCCTCCATGTTCTCGGTCGCTCGATCACGATCAAGGGCCGAAAACCGCCTCATTTCGACTCTCCTAGCTCCTCTACCTATAATATGCCTCTCTCCCAAATTCGCGGAACAAATCTCACCGAAACCCTGTACCTTCTTCACGCGGATATGTCCGCCTGCCGACATGTCCGCTGCCTCACACCAATCGGAGGTCACCACGCGGCGCGGGCCGCTCAGCTGGCCGCAGGCTGCCCGCCAAGGCCGAGACTGGCCCTGAGCTGCCCACACACACACAGGCTGCCGCCCTGCCAGTCCGCCGCCGCCTCTCCTCAAGTGCTCGCGGGCGGGCCGGCGCTGAGCCCCGCCCCGCTGGCTTCCTCGCCTCACGCCTGGCCTCAAGGGGTTGCTGCTCACGCTCGAGACCTCCTGCCTCGCCACTGCTGCCTTTCCTCCGCCGAGGAGCTCGAGCTCGCCTGCCTGCGGCTCGCTTGCCACCGCCGGTCTCCTCGCTGCCGGCCCGCCTCGAGTCCTCAAGGCCTCGCCGCTGATCCGCCTCCCTGCACTGATCCGGGCGCCCCACCGCCGGGCGCCTTCCCTCGCCCTCCGCCACCACTGGCATCTCCGCGCGAGGTCCGGCTCTGCATCAAGTCCGTGCCATTCGCTTGACTTTCCCTCCAATTTTCATCTAAGTCCTGAAAGCTGCAGTAATTTTGTTGCATTTTCGCTTGCATCATATCTCTGTCATCGCTGCTCTGTTTTGGGCGTGTAATATGTCAAAATGTTCGCTTCGAAGAGTAGATCATTTCATATCATTGCATCATTTTCATTTGAGCTCATCTTGATGCCCTATATGCTGTTGGAAGAGTGCTATGTGATGTTAGTTTCTGATTTTTATCAGAACATGCACGTTTGTCATTTTTGCCATGATTGATGTGTGCATCCTATGAACTTGAGTTCTTCATGTGTTTTGTAATATGCCATGCCATCTTTCCAGGGGTGTATGCCATGTATTTTTGTGATCTATGTGGTGACTAGCACAAGCATGCAAACTAGGTGTCTTGTTGTTGCTGATTTCAGCCCTGTTTTGCTGATATTTTGATGCCATGTTTACTTGATGCTACCAAGAGATCCATGCATATTTTGAGATACTTCAGTAAGGATGTTTTGTTAAACATGTCTTGCTCTATCCATCCATGCCCTTGTTTGCAATTATGGAGTGCTATAGCTTGAGTCAATCAAGCTCTACTTTTGCTATAAAATGTTTCCTGGCAGATTGTTTACATGTTATTCAATTTTGCCAAGGTTGTTGTAGTTGATCCATGTATGCTATGATGTTATTCTTGCCATCTATAGCTTCTATGCCATGTCTTCTTACTGTTGGTTGCCTTGCCATGCCATGTAATGCTCTGTGGTGAGTGGTTCAAGCTCACCAACATGCCTACTTGTCGTTGTTCCTGCCATGTTTAAATCTGTAATATAACTTGCCATGTTTACGTGGGTGCCATCATATCTTGTGATCCTATTTGGATTATGGTCACTAAGGGACTTTTGTTCTATGATTTGAGTAGATTCATGCCATGCCTTTGTTTTCCATGTTAAGTTCCTGTAACATGTTGTTTCATAGCTCTAACATTGCAACCTGATGTTATTTCTGCTAAAGTCTGAAACTGTTATTATTTGCAATCTTGCCATGTGTTTTTGGGCATGTTCTAGTTGTTTCTGAAGATAGCTCAGTGTTCATGTTTTGTAATGCTTTACCTGTACATCATGCCCATGCCTTTTGTTATTACGTTGAGGTCCTGTAGCAGGATGTTTTGATGCTTGCAATATGCCTAGTTGCTGTTTTGGGCAGATTGTTGTCATATCTTGTATAGAGTGCATGTGTTGAACCGTTGCTCCGTTTTGAGTGTGCTCTATATGAAACTTGCTTGATTTTGCATGTAGTTTCATATTATCATGTTGCATCCTTGTTTTGAGGTGTTTGCTTGATGTTTGTATGCATTTTGCATCAATGCCATGCTTAACTTGTTTTGCTCATATCTTCTAGACCGTAGTTCAATCTAATGAACTTTATATGTAACTTGACTAGAATTTCGTAGATCATCGTGGTGCATATTAAATTGCTGTTTAACAACTTGAACATAAGGTTTATTCAGATCTGGACCAATTTCGAAATATGCATATGAGGACTTACTGAATTGTTATATGTTGCTTCCGCCTCATTTAAACTTGCTTTGATGTGTTGCTCTTGTTTGCATCATCTCTTGCCATGAGTAGCCTCATCTAGCTTTGTCATGCATCATGCTTGTTGTGCATCATGTCTTGTTCATGCGTGTGTGTTTACTATGTTGTGTGCTTCTTCTTGTTAGTTCCTGCCCGCTATGATCGTGAGGATTCGCTCGCTCACGCTTGGTTCGCTTCATCCGCTCATCTTCTTCATGGACTCGCTCTTCTTCCTTGCGGATTTCAGGCAAGATGACCGCTACCTCGATCTCACTACTATCATTGCTATGCTAGTTGCTTCGTTTCTTCGCTATGCTGCGCTACCTATCACTTGATGCTCAAGCCATCCCAAATTGCCATGAACCTCTAACCTTTTGCACCTTCCCCTAGCAAACCGTT
>JAHIAM010004170.1:0-22685 GCA_021605205.1 Aegilops longissima | reverse complement strand
TGCATTGAATCGGGGCCACAAGTTGGTATCGAGCCGATCGCCTGTAGGAATCCCCTTCCAATTCCTTGGTCAAGTCGAGTCTAGAATTACAAAACTTTACTAACATGGCTGTGCGTCCCATGGGCCCACGCCGCCATTGGGTGGTATTAGGATCTTTACCTCGATCTTTACTCGATTCTGAACTCTTCTATTCGGTTAAACGATTTTGCTAAAACAAAACTAACTTTAGGTTCTCGCAAGTACTTTCTCCCGAGAGCCCCTCACTTCAGATGATCGCCGCTAATCAAGATTCCGAAGATACTCTCTGATGTTCTCTCGAGACTTTGTGCCCATCACTTTTGCTATTCCTGACCACCGATAAATCCGTATGGATAACTACTTACACTTGCCATTCATACGATCATCCCCCATTGATCTTGTTATTACAAGATACCCCGAAGTTTTCTATTGTTCCGAGAATACTTTTGTGCCTACCGCCTAGCAGCTTCTTTTTCCACATGAATAACCCTTCAAATAAATCCTCAGACTTGTTTAGTATCCGCCAACCCCAGCTTGTTCATGTGTTTCACAAAGTCTTCAAAATAATATTCGATCTTCAAAATCCTTTGGAGCCTTTTGGCTCTTGAAATTTTGCTTGCTTGCATTATGGTTAATCTCATAAGTCTCGTGGTCATATTGACATTCCTTGTCATTATCATTTTGAGTCCGTTGACTCAATACGTTTCATAATACACGCAATCATCATTGATCCTTATAAATTACTTTTCCTACTGAGCTGCCATTCTTTAATCGAATTGGTTCTCTACCAATCCAATTGTCTTTGATTGTACCTTAAGGCTATTAAACTTATCCAATCTTAATCGTAGCATTGCTTCGATCCCTTGATTTGGAAATCATAATTCCTTTGCATTTGACAATTGAGTTAGTCAGTTGTTTCTATAATCTGCTTCCTCTAGTTGAGTATGATGTCACGCCGATCCCTTGTGGACCACGTATCCTTTGTTGGATTTTATCCGACAACGCCTTCATATTCAATAACCTTGTGAGCCTTTTTCTAATACATAATGCCTTTGGTAAATTGTATCGTCTCGCTTTCAACCATGCTCGCTTCGAGCTTGAGTTAATTATTTAAAGATTCTGGTATATGATTCTAAGATGCCCCGATGGGTTGAACCTATGCCTTCCTTAATATGTGTGAACTCGAAAGTTTTCACGAAGTCGCATTTTCCGGTATTTTGCCGATAAATTTCAACGCTATAACTTCATCGAAGCGAGAAGTGAATGAAAGGGTATGCATTGAGAAGTGAGTCGACCTTGAACTCGAAGTTCATGCCCATGGACTCGATGTGGAACTTATCATGGAAGCTTCTAGTAATAATAACTATTTCTTGATAACTAACATATGGTATCTGTGAATTGATCCTTGCAACCGTGGTTCACCATGATTGATCTTCTTGATTCCATTTCTTACAAGTTAAAACAATTGTCTCCTATGGATCAATACACCACCAACCCTTTACTTTGATCTTGTGTCGAGTATTTCCGGTATCTCGAGATTATCATGGAACCGCATAACTTCTTATGAGTTCTTCATCAAGTGCTACCTTCCCACCGATTCCAATTTTTCACGGGCTCGAAGTTATTAAACACTCAAAGACACCGATAATCGAACCGAGTCCGCCCTACGGTTCAACAACTCTACACGAAGCTTTATAAGCACGAAGTTTAACGATCACGCCCATTCCTAGCCTGTTTGGCTATATCATTGTCGTGACGATTCTAACTGCAAGTTACCTGGTCCTTATTCTCGAGCACCAATTTGCATTTATAACTGCTTACGCCGATTTTCCTCGCCATACCTTTACATTAAACAACAAGCTTGACTTCGAGTTTGTGTCGAATCGTGGTTCCAATAACCTCTTGCTTCATCATTCCTTCGACTTGATGTCGTCAACGATTGATTACATCTCTTCATGAAATCTCTCGACAATTGTGTCGCGGATCATCATCAACCTTATGAGCTCTTCCAGAATTCAATTGAATTCATGATGGGTAATACCATCCTTGCCCCTCGATGATTCCTGCCTCATCGACCACTTTATTGCCTTCCGCTCAACACAAAACTTGTTCGTGTTTTGTGTTATACCTTGAGTTCCTTTCTATCCAACGCTTGTTCTTCTTTAGCTTGGAATATTACCATCTTTTATGTGAAAAATGTCGTGGTAATTTCACCACCTCTTGAGAATTCTTGATACAAGTGATACTTCTCACCATCTCCATTCCTTGTTCCCCGTGTTGATTCTAACCGGATTCCAACAAGGGAATGATGCTACTTGGATTCGCATTTAGAAACCCTATTGCTTTGAAGTTAACGATCGATGCTCGCTTCTTAGATCTGTTGTTATTGAATCACCTAACAAAGGATCTTGCTGCCTAAGGTCATATCTCGACACACCTTTCAACTAATGATTAATGGTGTATGTTTTCCTCGAGCATACAACATTATATCATTTGATCTAACAAATGTCATCTTCTTGTTCACATTATCGTGGAAATCCATCCGCTTGGAATTCTCGATGAATTGTCGCCGAGCCCATCAGCCTCCTTCTCATCCCTCCTTGGTTTAATGATGAACTATTGCTTCAGAACCCGCCCCATAGTTCATTTCTCTAGAATCTTGCAATGTCATTTCGCCGATTGTGTTGCACCTTTTCCTCTCTGACTTCTCGAGTTTGAGGTATCATGACACCAATTGGATATGAATCTCGGTCGATATGATGGTTGGGACAACTTTCCAAGAGTTATGATGTTGATCCTTGATGACCCGTAACATAATGTCATGCCTAGCACCCCCCGGCTGGAGGACCTATCATTATAGATTCCTTTCGCAAGGTTATCCATTCATCCATGAGGAAATTGTAAGACTTATTCTACAAGTCATTCTCGATGGATCCTTCGTGTTTCCAAAGTCTGATTTTCACCAAGACCATGTCAATGCTATCCAAGCATGTCAATGGTAATTCGATTTTCAACAGAACATTTGAAGCACGATGCTAAATTTTATTTATCACTTATCCTAACACCGCTAGTATGGGTAATATCATGAGATTCCTTCCCCTTACCTAAATGGTTTTCTACATTATATCCTCGTCATGGATATCATGCTCTACTTGTCATTGGGAAGGATATACCCTGAAATATGTGTTTAAACACATTTTCCTTTCAATTGTTCTGTTTAATCTGATAATGATACTATCCTTTCCATCGCTTTGTTTAAACTTTCCAAGAATCAGATTTAACCAGCAAAGTGATAATTCCCTCGCTTAGGTAAGCACCTCGTTGTACCACTGTAAGTAAGACCTCGTTACTATTGTTGATGACATTCGTAACCATCGATGGACGAGAACTTTGCCTATTGGTCCGCCTCGCTCAACGAAAGCAGAAAATGGTTCTTCGCCCTCGCCTTGGTACCAACGTTGTTGCCGACATAATCGACATGGTACTCTCTCGACATGCCTTGCTATCATGACCGTGCAAGATGTCACCGCCCTATTTAAAAACACACGGTGGGCCCATAACCCACAGCCCACAGATCAAACCTGACTCTCCGCACCCCTCTTCCCAAGGTTGTTCTCGCAGTGGCCTCAGATGTAATTCACGGCCATCGTCCCAAGTGATCTATTTTGGTAGCGATTTAATACTCAATCTCATTGCTCGACCCTTTCGTCAGATGTTGTTTCGCATACATCTAACAATGGCCTATCCGCTTGAAACTTCTCATGGTACCTTCTCTACTTTTACTCTCGATATTTTCTTAAGTTCAATTCGAGAGTTACTTCCTACCCCATTCCTCGAGTTATGTACCAGAGTAGCCAACCTGGTAAGGCCCGCCTTCCCGAGTCTTCCCCCATATCCTTTTCGTAGCACGATGAAGATCCCAAGAAAGGATGACGACTACATCATTTTGACCTCAAGCGTGTATGAAGGCATCAATATATTGATCGACCTCTTCGAGAAGAACAAGCCAGATGAGAAGACCCGCTATATTCGCTACTAAACCTTCCCCCTTACTTCCTCTTAAATCTCGGGACTAGATTTCTTGTAGTGGAGGAGAATTGTGACGCCTGATAGTTAAGTTACAAGTGAACCTCCGCTAATGATGCCACGCCACCGGATTACCGCTATAAACTCAACCGCCGCCAAACCTAGTTCAAACTTTAAAAATTAAGCAAACAATAAAAGTTTTCAAATCTAAAAACTAAAATGTTCGGGTGAACCAAATATTACATAGGTAATTATGATGGAGAAACCATACCTTTATAAGATATTTAAATACTATAAGATAATTGAAATAAGAGGAAAACTATTATTTATATACTTTTAAATATGAATTAATTATGAAACTAATTTAGCGTGTAGCAAGCTAATGGCAAAGGGTATATTTGTTAACAAAGAAATTAGGCGCCATTATAGTATTTTACTAAAACAAAATAAATGGAAACTAAAAGAAAATATAAAAGAAAATAAAGAAAAAGGGAAAATAAATAAAAGAAAGAAACTAACAAAACAAAAAAGAGGGAACCCTCCCACGTGCCCATCGCTCAGCTTGGTCAAGCCAGCCATTCGGCCCAGCCGCCCATCCCGCCGGCTTAACCCCCCACTCCCCAGCTAACCCTAACCCCCACTCCTCTCGATCCCCACCTCTCCCTTCTCCCGATCCGATCGGGGGATCGAACCTCGCTCGCTTCCGACGCTTCGACGGCCGCCATACGCTACCCGTGCTGCCTGACGCCGCTGTTTTGCATCGACGCCGTTGTTTGCGCTTCTCCTCGACTCGGCTGGTGTTGCCCCGGACCGTCACCATCGAACCATCGCCGCATTTACGACCAGTTCTGTCAGTCTCCCCGACTCCACCTCACCGCCGCTCACCGACGCACCTGCCCGCCCGCCACCACTGTTGCCCAAGCGCCGTTGCCGTCTGGCTGTGGTTTCGCGGAGCAGCGCGCCTCGGCGAAAGCACGCTTGCTACCGAGGGCTGCTGCCGCCGCCACGCTGCCTCTATCGCCGAGCCGACGACTTCCCGGCCTTGGGTTACCTCCTCACCACGGAGGCCGCCGCCGCCCCCACTGCCACTTCTGCCGCGCCTCATCCTCACGGCTTCTTCTTCCTCTTCGTCATGGCCCCAATAGCTCCCCACGAGCCCCGCTGCCCCTGGCCCCTCCCCTCGATGTGAGCCTCGCCCCCTTCCTCAGACGCCTGAAGTTACAGGCGACGCAAGCCCCACTCGCCTCCTGCCGCACGGCCTCGTTCTCTTCGTCAGACGCTCGACGACGCCAGGCCTGTTTACGCCACACTATGTCCAGACGAACCGCCGGCTGGCCTGCCATACTGCCAGGGCTGTGGCCACGGGCATGCACTGCCGGGCCTCGCTTCCTCAAGGTAGGGCGCTTTGGTGCGCCACCCACACGCCAGAATCACTAAGACACTCACGGGCTCACCAAAGAACCACGCCGACCCGATAGGCCCCTCGGGTTTATGACAAACGGGCCCACGCCTAGAACAAGAATTAGAAAAAAGATTTAAAATAATAATAATAATAATAATAATAAAATAATAATAATAATATTACTTAATTAGTTAACTAAATTAATTAACTTAATTAATTGAGTTTAATTAACTCTGATCAATTAATTAAACTAATTAACTCGTTAGTTTAATTAAACTGTAATTAGATTAACCTAAACCCTAATTAACTCCTAATAAATAGATGATGTGGGTCCCATCGGACTCACATGTCAGCTTGACCTGTGTCAACCTGAGACCGTGCTTGCCGACATCAAACATAATGCCGCCGTCAATAGATTTACTATTCTCGATAATGTTGATTAAATAATTAATTAAATTCCGTAAATTAATAAAATCTTTAGAAAATCATATCTTTTAACCGTAACTTGATTAAAATATTTTCAACATGAAAGTTGCTCGTAACGACGAGATTTAATCCGACACGTAGTCCGCTCGTCCGCCACACACCCCCTAACCTATCGAACTCGCAACTTTCCTCCGCCCTTCCGCCGAAAATCCAAACACCGGAATACTTTCTTGATATTTCCTTAACCGGGTACCACCATACCATGTTAGGGCACGCTTAGCATCAAGTATTTGTCATGTCATGCATCGATATGCATCTTTTACATGGTATTCATTGTTTCTTCCCCTCTTCTCTCCGTAGACTACGAGACCGACATCGCCACTCCAGCTCGACTACACGGAGTTGATTTACCCTCTCTCTTGCCAGCAGCAACCAGTGCAAGCCCCCCTTGATCACCGATATCGCTTATTCTACTCTATACCGCTTGCATTAGAGTAGTGTAGCATGTTATCGCTTCTCGTTATACCTATCCCGATGCATAGCCCCGTCCTTGTTACTATCAGTTGTTACTTTTACCGCAATCCTATATGCTTAGTATAGGATGCTAGTATTCCATTTGTGGCCCTACATTCTTGTCCGTCATTGCTATATTGATCGGGCCGTGATCACCGAGAGGTGATCACGGTATGTACTTATACTTATACATGATACATGTGGTGACTAAAGTCGGGTCGGTTGTGGAGCACCCCGCGAGTGATTCACTTGATTAATGAAAGGACCCTTGTCCCGACGGCCCTCCTGGATGCATCTTTGTGGCGAGCGACAGCAGGCAGGTTGAGACCGCTTAGGAGAGAGGTGGGCCTGCCCCTGCGTCATGCTCATGATACTTAACACGCTTAACGAGATCTTGGTATTTGATCTGAGTTGGCTACGGGCCTATACGCACTAACCAACTACGGGAAAGATATGGGCACTCAAGGCCGTGTGGTATCACCGGCACTTCGTGACGCCAACGATCGAGCGCGCCACGAATTGGACCGAACGCCACTAGGCTAGGTCTGCTGGCCGCCTCGCAACATGCAGTGTGTTCAGGTGATGGGCCTGCACTGGCGCCTAGGTTTAGACCGCGTGGCGACCTCTCTGCTGAGCCTAGGTGGGCTGCGACGTGTTGATCTTCCGCTGCCGGGCATGACCCAGAAAGTGTGTCCGCCAAATGGGATCAAGCGTGTTGGGTTATGTGGTGCACCCTCAGGAAGTTAATCTATTCAATAGCCGTGATCTTCGTATGCAGGACGACTTGGAGTTGTACCTTGACCTTATGACAACTAGAACCGGATACTTAATAAAACACACCTTCCAAGTGCGATACAACCGTGGTCGCTTCTCTCAGGGTTACGAGGAGGATCGCTCGGTAGGATTATTGCTATGTGATGTTACTTGGAGGACTTCAGACTGTCCTCTTCTACCTGTTGCAAGACGAAGGTGACCAAAAGCATAGTCTTCGATAAGACTAGCTATCCCCTCTTATTCTCGCATTCTGCGCTCAGTCCCACCGATATGGCCCTTTACACATATCCATGCATATGTAGTGTAGTTCCTGCTTTCGAGTACTTTGATGAGTACTCACTGTTGCCTTGTTCCCCTTTCCCCCTATCTCTACTCGGGTTGCTGCACTGCACGATGGAGCCCAGAGCGTGACGCCACCGCCGATGATTTACTACTACATCTGGAGGCGCCTACTACTACGTGCAGCCCATTGCCGACGACCAGAGTAGTTTAGAGGATCCTGCAGAGGCCTGCGCTTCTTTCGATCTCAGATCCCGGCTTTGTGCTAGCCATCTTATGGCATCTTGTTTAACTTATGTCTCAGACTAAATATTGTTGCTTCCAACTGACTCGCCTATGATCGAGCACTTGTATTCGAGCCCCGAGGCCCCGGGCTTGTATTATGATGCTTGTATGACTTATTTTATTTGTAGAGTTGTGTTGTGATATCTTCCGTGAGTCTCGATATTGATCGTATACATTTGCGCATGATTAGTGTACGATTGAATCGGGGCGCACAAGTCCGCACAGCCGTGCCTCCCTTGCACTCGCAGAAATCAATCGAACAACACATCAATCAAGAAACCTGCACCTTGATCAATCACCGAACGGACGAGGTGTATTCAACCTCATACCGGAGGCGCTAGGGGCGGAGGCACAAGGGGCAGGGAGCACGGTGAGGTCCATCGAGACCTTAGAGAGCTCCATCGCCGGGTCCTGCTCGGTTCGCATGATCTCGCCTCCTCGTGCACAACCATCTCTCGACTTGGGCCGTATTACAAAGCAAGTATCAAAGGAGAGTCACGCATGCATGCATGCACTTGTAATTAATGCATCGTAAACGCAAATTATTGAAATATATCGAGGTGCGTTTTGATGTGTCGCCAACTCGCACATCAACGAAGTTTGATTATCCTCTCTCGCGGACTTAATCGCACCGCTTTTGGCTGTATGACAAAGTTGGCCACACACCTGTCAGCCGACTTGTCATACACGCAAAGGCAGGAGCGCCCTCCCTCGCCCATGAGCGCAGTGGCTGCAAGACTAGGAGAAGCTGTTACACGCCTCCCTCCCGCACGTGGTGGGCATGCAGCAGCTCAATCGGTGTCGATGGCTGGCGCATCAGTAGTACTCCTCCAAAGGCAGTACTAGTACTCCATCATTGTTCGACTTCCAAGAGGCGAAGAGTCAAGCGCAGCCTGGACGCCGTGTGGCGCTTTCATGTGTAGAGTAGTCTAGGATAGCGTGTATCGTGCCTCGTAAGCTTAAAATCGCTGGTCGGCTCCATGCTATGTGGCTGCCTCAAGTTTAAAAAAAATTAAAATAGTCTTCTGCCCTACCCGACACCCCGGTGATTGTAGTTTGCACGCCATCCGTCAAGACAGAATATATATTTGGGCCAATTCCAGCTGCCCTAACTCAAACCCACTACTCAGTTTTGCCCCTAATTTTCGGGTATGCTCAGTTTTGCCTCCGCCGTTAGTGCCACTTATTGAAATGCCCTCCGAGCTGCTATCCCAAGTCAAAGGGCGCTGACCGCTTAGGCGCTCATCGGACATTTTTGCCTCGGAAAAAATAAAACAAAAATTAAAAATAAAAGAGAAAGGACACGCCATTTTTGGCCCAGATGGCCCAGCCAGCCTAGCCCATCGGGCTGGTCATCCTCCCTCTCGCCGAGGCCGAGGCATGTCGCCTATGTGCTCACCTCGAAGGCCGCTCCTGCGGGCTAATGCCGCCGAGAGGTCGCCGCCATGTCCTCGATGCCCGCCGTCAAGTCTGGAATCACCGCCATGATAGAGACGCTGGTGCCCTTCAACTTCTCAACCGAGGCCATCTCCGCCAGATCCGCCCATCGGCCTCCATCTTTGATTCGCCATTGTTCAAATCCCTAACGCTAAATTACCGCCCTTGAGATCCATATGTCGCCGTGGATCTTCCGCATAATTTGCCGATGAGCTACTCTTCATACAGCCCCTCCTCACGCTACTTCGCTCGGCGGTCCGAGACGGGTACATGTGCTCGCCATCGGCTCGGAGTCCTTTTCTACCACTGCATGCATGCGGTGAGGCCCCTGCCCTCGTGCCTTCTATCCCTCTCCCCCTGCCTTCCAAAATTTTTCGCCACCATGCTTTGATCGCGCGCCATTGGCTCGCCATGGCCGACACTGTTGGCCCCAGCCGCCTCGCCACTTCGGGCCGAGTCCGAGCAAGCCCAGCGCTGCAGATGAAATCATCGCCGCTTTGGTCATCGATAGAGCTCCCACGCCTTGCCGTGGTTTCGCCATGCGGCTTAACGCCGTGGTTTGACTAGATTAATGCACTTATTAGTGAGACTAATAAGTAATTAGTTTAACCCTAAGCCTAATTAGTAATAATAACAAGATGCTGATTAGTGAGACTAATCCGTGCCCTAACAGCTTAACAAAACTACTAATCATTTAGAAAATATTCAGACACTTACATGGGGTCCCACATGTAAGTGAGAGAGAGAGTTTTTTTCTTTTTCTATGATGGGTCCACGTGTAAGTGAGTGAGAGGATATGGTTTTTATTTTTATTTTCTTTCAAGGCCCCACCCGTAAGTGACACATGTAGTCGTGGGCAAATGTCCCACAAACGCCCAGATAGCTGTCAACGCCTTTGACTGACGGTAACGGCTCTAAGGGCATTTATAAGTGACACTAACGGCGCAGAGGGGCAAACCGAGCATACCTGAAAATTAGGGCAAATCTGAGTAGTGGGTTCGAGTTAGCACATGTGTAAATGTCCCTATATATTTTAATTTGTTTTTTTTTGAAAGGATTTCGCCTCTCTGATCGTAACGATGCATACGGCCACATATATTTTAATTTGTGGTGGGTAAATGTTAGAGGTTGCAGCAAATATATTGTACATTGCGGTTTTTTCACCAAGTTTAGAGGCAAGCATGTGGGGCATAGTGCTATGATGTGTCACAATAACTCGCATAATGAGGAGAAGCTTGATTTTACTACACGCTTTCTCCTTCACCCATGCCGTGGTTGCTGGCAAACGAGGACAAGCTTTTGCTTAGTAGTACTTATAATAAGCTATCCGTCTCCGCTTATGTGGATTTGACATGCAACAAGGATTCGACATCGTAGAAGCAGTAGTAGTAACATCATTGTTCGCCTGCTTGAAGAGGCGAAGAGCCAAGCGCAAACCGAACGCTGCGCTAGTAACATTGAGCACGATATAGCCGTGCTCTTGCATGAGACAAAATTGCTATGTGAGCCCACTATTGTACTAGTACATACAACTACTTGCTAGTATAGCCCGTAAACCGTAAAGGAGTATTTGCCCTTCTAGAGATTTCAACAAGTGACTAGACTACACCGAGACGGAGTACATATGGAGCAAATGAGTGAATCTGCACCGTGAATAAATACGCATTTAGTTCTATCGCTTTCTCTCCGAGGTGCACAATATTGAGTATACCGACTAGTCTTTTTGACACGCATTTACGCTTACACAAGACAAACGCAAGCGCCATATACACGCATATACACTCACCCCTATGAACGCATTACACGCACGGAACTATCATCTTGTATGTACGGTCACCATAGGCACCTCGTCAGTCGACGGGTCCATAGGTGCTTGAATGCCAAGGAGGGAAAGGGTAGAGGTTCCCGAGACGTTGAACGCTCAATGATGCATCCTCAATTACATGCAGAGGGAATTAATTGGAGAAGCAGAATAGAGCCAGCACGATGTGAATGCAAATGAGTTTGGACTCTCATATAATAAAGGCGCCCCACCACCCAATCCATCTACTCCCAAGTCTCGCGAACACCGATCACTCCAATCCAAGACCAAGTGACCGTAAGCCACAAGCACCTATGGAGGCGGCGGACACGAGCGCAAATGGTTGTGCCAAATCATCCATACGCGCCGGCGCGCCCCGCACCGCAAGAAGCATTTCAGACGGTGTCAAGCGATCGCAGGCATCGTGAGTCTCGCCGACGCCGCTTTGCTTCGCGTGATGGACGACATGATGGTCAATTCCATCCGCAAGTTCACCGCCAAGAAGTGCGCGGACGACCTTGCCGTGATCGCTTCCACCCCGCGCGCCAGTTCCTCATTGCTCGCCACCTCATCGGCCTCCATGGCGATTAACTCTTTCAAGCCCTCGTGGCCCCGCAGGTGCCGGAGGTCGCGACGAAGAATGTGCACTCGAGGCGCTGCCAAGCAGCGCCTCGCCATGCAAGAAACCGTCGACCTGCACATCCACGCCTCACGAGGAAATCGCCTACATAGGCCACTACAAGGAAAGCGAGGATGAAAGACGCTGGCCTTCTTCTAGCGGCTGGAATCTTTGGATGCCATTGTTCAAGCACGCCGATCCGCCAAGAAAGCCGCTACTTAGGCGCTGCTCGTGGGCGACGCCGAGTCGAGGAGGTGGACGCCGTCGATGGATGCATCTCTTCTTCTTGCCTCCTATAACCAGCACCGCATCGCCTCGTGGACTTAATGTTTTATTAGTATAGTACTCCTTCGCTCCCAAATATAAGTCTTTCTAAAGATTCCAGCAAGTGACTACTACATACGGAGCAAAATGAGTGAATCTACACTCTAAACTATGTCTACATACATATGTATGTTGTATTCCATTTGAAATAGTATCTAAAAAGGCTTATATTTATGAACGGAGGAGTATATGGCATTTTTATTCCAACAGAACGCTTTTCACCGTGAGGTGGGGCATAGCTGAGTTAAACCCACCTGCCCACCCCCGGCCGCCGAGTTTAGAATTAGAAGAGAGAAACGAGGGAGGAGAGCTAGCAGTAGCACTTGACGCCAAGTTGTCGATGGGACTCGTGTTTATAGAATAGAGTACCGAGCACTCGCTTCTTCTTTTTTTGAGGGAAAAATTAGTCGATGTCTAGTACCACTAGTTGGGTGCGTACACCTATAGCTGTCATCAATTTAGGTCTCCTTTTTGAACCGCTGCTACGCTTCACAAGACATATTATTTCACGATTTATCCTCCTATATGTACTCCTAGGCTATTTCCACGCGCTCCCATTCGCCGACATATGGGACATAGAGCATCCGGTCGAGTGCATGCACGACTCGGAGCATATGCCGGGTACTTTACATTTCAGACTCATGAATTACATGCAAACCCCGCAAGAATAAATAAATGAATGAATTACTACATGAAACCGGATTATTTTCATGGAAACCGAGCACGCCATTAAATTTTGGACATAACACGCTTATAAAAATGACCGGACCGAAACCAGTCTAAGGGCCTTTTGATTTTTCCCGCAAAAGGGCCTCTTTGATTCGCAGGATACTGAAACACAGAATGGGGAAAGTATGATGGTGATGAACCGAGACGACGAGAACTCTAACTCGCTTAGAGGTTAGAGTTAGATTCTAACCTGAACTAACTCTAAACCAAAGAGGTGTATGGATGACAGGTTAGATTGACAATAAATGCTCTATCTCAATCATTTGACTACTTTGGACCCTATTTCCGCCGGATTTGAGGGTGCTTGATACGCTTTTAGTTCCATGACTAAAAGTAGTGGACTAAAACTTGCTAGCCTCACCCATGCTTGGATCCAAATACTAAAGAGACTAAAATCAAGTTAATGAGCATTTATTATCCTCCAAACCTCCAATCCGTAACTCGCCTGTGTTAAAGGAGAGGAGTTAAATGAGGAGAGAGAGGACTAATCCACATTTTAGTAGGGGTACCCGACTAAATTCTTTTAGTCTCAAGACTAGTTTTAGCCCCTCTTAGTCAGGGTGCTTGGAACTTTAGCCTCTTAAGAGACTATTTTAGTCGACTAAAATAAGTCCCTTGGATCCAAGCACCTCTTGGTGTGGCCGGCTCTTCCGTGGCCTCCTCCCGCCACACAATTGACATAAACGAACCATCTATACAAATCAAGCATGCAAAACATGATAATTTTTACTTTGTCCATACAAATGAGATATCCCACTTAAACATACAAGTCGCCAATCAAGCTTCACAAAATAAAAAACACTTCATGAAACAAAGAATGAGCTAACTCATAACAGAAGTCATTCACGATAGGGAGGGAGCCCGAGCCCCTCACGCACCGAGGGAGGAGCTCGCCATCGTCGCCTCGAGGAAGGCTCAGAGAGCCCAAGCCCCGAACCCCTCCCGACGCCGCTTCATGAGTTGAGGTCGACACCGACATGGGTAGCAGGGCCGCTGTCACGATCGAACTTAATCTTTGGGCCTCTAGAAATAATGCAAGCTCAGAATTAAAATACCTAGAAAGGTGAACTGAATCTTGGGCCTCTAGAAATAATGCAAGCCTCGAAACCAAATACCTAGAAAGGTGAACTGAATCTTTGGGCCTCTGGAAATAATGCAAGCCTGAAAGTGAAATACCTAGAAAGGTGAATTGAATCTTTGGGCCTCTAGAAATAATGCAAGCTTGAAACTGAAATACCTAGAAAGGTGAACTGAATATTTGGGCTCTAGAATAATGCAAGCCTGAAATTGAAATACCTAGAAAGGTGATCTCAATCTTTGGGCCTCTAGAAATAATGCAAGCTCGAAATTGAAATACCTAGAAAGGTGACCAATCTTTGGGCCTCTAGAAAGATTTATTACCTCCTCAAGCAAAGATCAAACAATTCCATGTGCACCACAAATCTATACCAAGTTTGATCAGATCTACTTTTCCAAATCAGAATTAGCGCTAGAGCAAGCAAGATCAATGATATGGCCGTGAGATGAGAAGGAACGAACAAACTCACCCTTCATGACCTCCCTGGTAGATGCGCCAGCCACACACACAGTGGGAGAAAACGACCGTGAAGGGGAGCGGGCGACCTTGAAGGCCGGAGGGAGAGGGCGGCCGGAGTAGGGCGGCAGAGGCCGAAGGAGAGGGCGGCCGAGGAGAGAGAAAGGGCGAGCGGCCCTATGGGGAACAGAGAGGAGTCATGCGAGAGGGGAGGAGCGATCTGTGCAGGGGAGATTTTTAGTTCTCTTTAGTGGGCCCAAGGATAACTAACCCAATTAGAACCTCTCCACCGGCTAGTTTTTTAGCTGGGTTAGAGGAAACTAGCTCAAACTAACCCCTCTTGTTTCGATAATTTGAGGCTATTTCAACCCAAACTAGCTCTAACTCAGTGGATCCAAACAAAGATGAGTGTTATCAGACATGCTACAAAGGTGGACCGTAGCACATTGTTTTTATGGCCATATCACCACATTGTTTTCTACTACTGGTTCACTGGCTACCGTGGTTCGTGACCGCTGGTTCACTGGCTGCCATGGTTCGCACTCCTCCGACTGAGTAGTACTCCTCCATTCCTAAATATAAGTCTTCGAGATATTTCACTATGGACCACATACGATGTATATAGATGCATTTTATGTGTAGATTCACTCATTTTCTCCGTATGTGGTCCATAGTGAAATCTCTCCAAAGACTTATATTTAGGAACTAAGGAGTAGTATAGTACTAGTATATACCGCATCATTCTTTGCTCCTTCTACTACTCCGACATGTGGGAGAGCCAAGATCCGGTCGATATGTCATGCACCAGATTAGAGCGCAGAACGAAGGGGGCATCACCCCGTCGGAGCACCAGAATTCATGACTATAGTGAGTGGTCATATCACAAGTCTTTCCAGCAGAACGCACCATCAAATCACACAGCCCCACTCGCCACCCTCCTCGCCTCTCACAAACCGCTTACCCGAAAACTGCCACAGACGCCTGAAAAGCCTCGCCTCAACTTTTAACTACGCTAAAATAGTTCGAGCTTGTTCGTCTATATAAATACAATACTTACTATATGTTTATTCACCCGTGGGTTGTTCAATGAATGGAGGGCGGGAGCACAAGTGAACAATACTGTAGTACTACTAGTAGTAAGTAGGAGTCGTATAAAGAGTCACCTCAAATAGAGAGTTTTTTCTTTAATGCCACATACACAAATTGAAACGCTTGTTGTGGAGAGAAAAAGATAATCACTCCACTATATATGGACGCAGGGCCTGAGCGCTTTCTACTAGGGTTGCTCTTCATTCTCTCATCCTCTCCAGATATAAACAAGACAGCGGTAGCGACATTTTCTCTCTGCCACCGCTGGTCACAGATCCGCCGGATCCTTCGGCCGGTGTGTGTAGAGGACTAAAAGGTGCATCGCTCACGCGGTCATCGCCCGAGGGAGGAAACCCACACTGCCGGAGGGGCCCGATCCTCCGCCTGTGCCATTCTCCCGACATAGCGCCGCTCGGAGGTCCTCCGACCCTTCTTCCTCCCCCGCCAGATTGTCCGCAGATCCGACCTACCGCCACGACATCCCGTGACCTCGTATAAGTTCTTCAAAGCTGCCTTGCTCTACCGCCCCAGCTCCCCACGTGTTCCAGATGTGCATCTTTTTCTACTCCCATCAGCTCTTCCAAAGCCACCTAAATTTTTAGTATCATTAGAGGTAAAGCTACTTTATGCATTATCTAGGGCTTTGTTCAAACAACGAAGAAAGGGGGAAAGTTGTAGCATGAATCTAGGACTTGATTCAAAGAGGAAATAATATGGTGAAAGTAGTAGAGACCGGATACCCAACCGGTCTCTTGGTTGAAAAGGGAAATAATGGGAAAATGTAGTACAAACTGGATAAGGAACATATCTATTATTGGTTGAAAAAGGATAGAAAGTGGCGGGTGGACAAGTCAATGAGTATGTCCAGGATTAGATTTGCTGCCATCACATAGTAAAAGGTCTCCTGTGATTAGATTTGCTGCCCTCACATAGTAAAAGGTCTCGGATTAGATTTGCTGCCTCACATAGTAAAAGGTCTCAGGATTAGATTTGCTGCCCTCACATAGTAAAAGGTCTCTGTGATTAGATTTGCTGCCTCACATAGTAAAAGGTCTCCGGATTAGATTTGCTTCCTCACATAGTAAAAGGTCTCCATGATTAGATTTGCTGCCTCACATAGTACAAGGTCTCCGTGATTAGGTTTGTTGCCTCACATAGTATGAACAAACTCGACATCACCACTTTATGCCTCCTTGTAGGTACATTGTGCCGATGCGCCCACCGTCGCATGTCCTTATACCAACCTTTTGCTATTGTTAATGTAAGGGCGCATGTAAATGAAGCAATCACACTGTTACCTTAGGGACATGTCTAACCAGGTTATTGTTAATCTAATGCCTCCAAAGGATAAGATGCAATTAAACTGTTACAAATGGCACTCCGCTGTTTTCCCCAGATGATAAGTAAGTTGCTCCTTTACGCTGCCGAGTGTCCTGGTGTCCCCACGGTCCCATGCCCTTAAACCAACTCTTTAGCTGTCTGTTGATTTATCGTGTCCGTAAACAAGCAATGCCACCATTAAAGTAATCCCATATTTGAGGAATCTCATTGTTGATCGTAATGCTTCGTAACATGAAGCATTGCCGACGCTTTAAAATTTCTACCGTCCTTGCGTGATTGCCATGAACATAATTAAGATGCTTCTTTTCATTTTGTATATGTTCAGATATTCTTATTGACCAAAGAATCGCTTACTTTCTATCTTTTGTGCAGATAGGGATATCCATTTCACCTTGTTGCTATTGTGACCTTTTGGTGAACTGCACAAAACACTTTTTTTGAATGAGTGTCTTGTGCAGTTCAACTAAAATGTCACGTGGCAACATCTCTCAATTTTGGTGGAACTGCACAAAGGAGTTTCCAAAATCTCCGCCCAGTTTCGCTGGTAATCTCGCAACATTTTATTAGCCTTGCAAGATGGAGCCACCACTGTCACCACAATGGCACTTTATTTTAGTGGAACTGCACAAAAGGATAAGAAAATTATAGTTGCACCTTACATGAGCCGGACAGCCAACCTTAATGTTCCTCAATTTTAGTGCAACTACTAAAGAAGAACCTACCAGCTCACAAGAGCAAGTACTTCTTGCTAGCTGAATGATGCAATCTTTGCTTCATTTCAGGTGAACTGCAGAAAAGGCGCATGAATTGAATCATGGAACTCCAGGCCGACCTCGTCCAAGTAGAGCTGGAGGTTGAGTTCAAGGAGGCCGCTATTAAAGCGAAATCATGCTCTCCTGTCTCCTTGTTTGTGCTGTGCAAACATGCTATGCAAACAGGAATACTCAACTACAGATGTTGTGACGGTCAAGAGCATTCGCAAAGTTCTTCGATTGTATGACATGGCTAGCGAAGATGCATTTAATCCCGATATTCACTTTATCAAAAGGCTCTAATGGGTTGGTTCTCAATCTTGCAAGTGGGAATCAATGAGATGTGTAGGCATCTTTGTTGTACTTATTATTTGAATCTTATTTGTTGGTTCTGAATCTTGCAAGTTGGGAATCAATGAGATGTGTAGGCATCTTTGTTGTACTTATTATTTGGATCTTATTTGTTGGTTCTGAATCTTGCAAGCTGGGAATCAATGAGATGTGTAGGCATCTTTGTTGTACTTATTATTTGGATCTTATTTGTTGGTTCTGAATCTTGCAAGTGGGAAACACGGCATGATGATGCAGAGGACAACAACCATAACAAACAGTTCAAACTTGGTAGTATTATCTTTGTGAAAGTGCGACAAATGTGTTGATCGTGCGGCCCCGAGAATAATAATTCTAATTGTTGTGCATGTTGATCCTGTGGCAATCGATAGAACGAGCGAATGCATTGCTTGTTTTAAGTATAAATTTCTATTAAAGCTAATTAAATTTAAGTAAAGTGACCACTAACCCTGTTATTACAGCACCAATACGCACCCGCTAGTGAACCGACGTAGGCCGAGGGTGCATCTTCACGGGCGTGCATCGGACGAGGGAGGGTAGTAATCGTTGTCGTCAGACACACTCAGCCATCGTTGAATCCAGCCCCCCAAGAGCTAAAACAAACTGCTGCCGCCACACACTCATTCACTCAAGAGACTCCAATGGCGATCCGAGGTGAGCCTCACTGGATATGGACTTCAGCAAGGAGTTCCCTTGAGTTCGCCTTAGTCCTATGGCTGCACCAAGTTGAATGTGATGTACACCAACGATACGGACTCGTGAAGCTCTCTCGCCACCCTATGGCTGCACCAGGTTCGAGCATTCGCCCGTTTCATCGGCAGCGCCGATCGCACCTTCTCTACGGTGGTGAGAAGGAAGAACGCGACGATTCGCCATCCGGTGCAACAAGCTTGTCGACATCCGTATAATACAAGATCATCAAGAACGGGCGTGAGAAGGACTCCGTGGTTGACCTCGCTAAGACCATCATCGACCCTCGACACGCCAACATGAAAGAAGACGACCAACACATGGGAGGTACCTCTGAATCTAGCCTACATAACCTACGCGCCAAGGACGACACGCATGCTACGACATGTACATGCAGATCTTGGACATGAGGGCATGTCCGCTTCCCCAGAACCGACGAGTACACGGACAGCCGCAGCTGGCCATGATCAAGCGCTGCAGAAGGTCTAGATGTTGTACTTTATCTGCTTATAAGCACCTTTATCATCCGAGTGTTTCATGCATTAGCCTATGTGTCGTAATTATCTGTTTTGTCCAAATATTTCTTTTAAGAACCCATTAACCTGATTGCTTTTTTAGTGGCTATTTGCTTATGTATGTAAACTAGTTCACTTGTCCATAAAAAACTAGTTCACTCGGCTGCCGTGCTTTTGAATCTCCTTCCTCCCAACATATTCCCTCCTCGTGGACCCAGCAGGTCTCTCAATTTTCTCCCACTTTCTTTTTCGATGTAAACTGAGTTTTCTCCCAAGATTTTCACCTAGAACCAACTCAACTGTCCCACGCCTAGCCTAAAAAATAATAATACCCCACGCATTATTAACTCATCAAATTAAAATGATATTTTATTTCGTAAGTTGAAAGTTCTAACAAAATAATAATAATAATTATTTATATATAACTTGGCAAGTTAACTCCTAGTGATTATGCATATAAGCTTGCAAAGATTTTACCGACGCAATCATGTGTTTATGTTTTATAACATTTCGCCTCAGCCCAACATGATATTTTCACCCAGCCCAGAAGTCTCTGGATTTCGAGAAAAATGGAAATGGATTTAAACGGGCTGCATATATGCTACATCATTGTTTCACCCAGCCCACCAAATGGACTAAAAAATAAATGGACTGGTTGACATGTGGGCTAGTAGGTCGAAGTTTCAAGAAGGCGTTGATTTACATAACAACGGCATTCATTCTTCTTCAATCTCTCGCTTCTTCCCCAAAGCTGCCGAACACGGCTTGCCCAGCTTTCTCAAGGCCCAAAGGGCGTTTTATGCCTCAACAAACACTACTGACCGACGGCCAGCCATCCTCCACTCGCACCTCCTTTATTCTCGCCGAGTGTAGGCCCACCCCGCACCAACCAGTCAAGTTTCACACCTCTCCGCTCATGACTCCACCGCCGCTGCTTTCCCCATCTCCGGTCGTTCCATTCTAGGGCTCGCCATTGCCCACCGCCTCAGTAGCCAAGCGCCGCGTGGTCAATATACGAGAGTCATCAAAAGAGGATCAGACGTGAAGAGCTCGATGGCTGGGACCCACGAGGTCCATGGTCGCATGCAAGGAAAGTTCTCCTTATTACGACCGTACGTGTAATCGACGGGAAGGGCTTCTATATTTCGCGAAAAAACGCTCCCTCGCCGATGTGTCGGACCCACCAGCTATATCTTCGCACGCAAGGAAGTGCCTCCTTATTACGCACCAAAAATGAATACCCTCGCTAGCTGGGACCCACCATAGTGGGTGGCTGACTTGGGGCCTACTAAGTTGATGAGGACGGAGGGCTTTGTCAACTTAGTCAATATGAACGACTCTAGCTCCAAGGACCGTGACGATGTCCATCCAACGACCATAGTGCTTCTTCAAGCTCGTCTTCTTGCTCCACTACCAAAGCAAATACGCCGGTCGTGCCCTTCCCCTCCTCGTGGTCGATCAGGATGCCGCTGGAGGCCTCACCGCCCCTACTACTCCCACCGCTGGCCTACGGTATCCTCTACTCACCCACACCCCTTGTTATTCTCAAGGGCGACGGCAGCCTCACGCCGCAATTGAACCAGTGAACCTCAGATTTCACGCTGCAGGCATCCATCGCTGTTTTCCTCGGCTCCGCCGTCCCCCTTCCTAGGCTCGCCGTCGTCCAACGCCTTGGTGCTCTTGGTGCGGCATGGTCAATGTGGTCAACGACCGATTTCCATCGGAAGAGTATCAGACGTGGAGAGGCCGATACCGGGTCCATGGCCACAGCCCAGTTTTTTTTGTGATTTGCCAAGTAAGTCGCTTTGTCGCCTGGGCTGCAAATATTTCAAAACGAGGAGAGCTTCATTCGGCTGGCCGAGAAAATGGCCTATCAGTAATGAGAAATGGGCTGTACATTTTTAAAACTCATCAAACCATCAATTATTTTCAAATATCTTTTTTTTATTTCGAGATTTTAAATTACATTAATTTTTATGCGTGGAGAATTTGTTGATTTTATATTGATATACATTTATTTTAAAATCAGTTTGAATGTGAGTCAAATTTCAGGATTAAAATAGTTCGGACCGCACGAAATATGCAAAATTTCAGATTATAATTTTTAACCGTACACAATATGGGCTGTAATGCTAACAAAAGGATATGGGCTCCAAAAAACCTTAAGAATTAGCAAATGGGCTGTAAATTATTAGAAATAACGGCAGATGGGTTGTATGTTGTTTTCCACAGATTTGAGGCTTTCCTAAAAAAGCTTGACGCACAAGCAAAGGACTATTGATGTCCATCGAACGGCCGCTGCTTCTTCAATCTCTCGCTTCTTCCTGCTCCAGCCGGCCAAACAAGCACCAGCGGACTGCTTACTCCTCCTCCTCCTCCCCTGTCGGGTCAGGCCACGCAGGCCTCACCGCCCACCATACTCCCATCGCTGGCCTAGCCATCCTCTACTCACCCACACCGCTTTATTCTCCGTGACGGCAGACGAACCAAGAACCCTCAGATAACGCATTCTCCACGCGGGAAACAACTCCAAGTCTTCCTCGCCTCCTGTCGCCTTTCCTAGGCCTCACCGTCGCCCACCGCCTCGTGCTTCGGGCGCTGCCTGGTCAACGTGGTCAACGACCAACATGCATCCGGCGGATCAGATGTGGAGAGGCCGATAACTGGGTCCACGGCCGCACGCAAGGAAATGCCTCCTTATTACGCAAAATAATGATTCCTCCACTGCAATCAGGGACCCCCAAAGGGCCTCAGATTTCATTTAAAAACGCTATCACCGACAGCTCGGACCCACTCAGCTATATCTTCGGACGCAAGGAAGTGCCTCCTTATTACGCACAAAAAAATGAATACTCCCTGTTAGCTAGGACCCAGAGAGTGACAGCTGACTTGTGGGCCTACTAAGTTGACGGGATGGAGGGCTTTGGCAACTTAGTCAATATGCACGATTCTAGCTCCAAAGGACTGATGATGTCCATCCAACGGCAGTAGTGCTTCTTCAACCTCTGGTCTTCTTGCTCCAAAGAGCCAAACCAGCCACGGTCGTGCTCTCGTGGCTCCTCCCTCCTGCGGGTCGGCCATGCGGGCGGTGGCCTCACCGCCTCTTACTACTCCCACCGCTGGCCGTGCCATCCTCTACTCACCCACACCCTGTTATTCTCAAGGGCGACGGCAGCCTCACACCACAAATAACCGTTGAACCTCGATTCTTTCACGCTGGGAATCCACCGCCGCTGCCTTCCTCGCCCGTGTCGCCCCTTCCTAGGCTCGCCGCCCTCCACCACCTCGGTGCTTCTGGCGCAGCGTGGTCAACGTGGTCAAGGAACGACTTCCATCGAACGGGATCAGACGCGGAGAGGCCGACACCGGGTCCACACCGCAGCAAGGAAGTGCCTCCTATTATGTGCAAAATAATTATTCTCCACCGACAATGGGACCCACCGGACGGGCCACCGATTTCGTGAAAAACGCTTCTGACGCTGGGACCCACCAGCTACATCTTCGCACGCAAGGAAGTGCTCGATAGTCGGGACCCACCTGGTCGGGCGCACGTAGCGCTGTCATTCTGGTCGCGAACGTACGCATATATATACCGGTGGATGTAGAGGCGCCGCACGTGTCGTAGTAGGCGCCGACGCGCGTCGTAGTAGAGGCGCCGCACGTAGCATGTACACGCACGATAGCGCCAGGGTGCAAGAAATTAATACGCCACGTATGTACATACGGGCAGGGTCTCGATGCCTACTCACAGATACGCATTTACGAGGGCTCGTACATGCA
>JAHIAM010004169.1:0-52159 GCA_021605205.1 Aegilops longissima | reverse complement strand
AGGACTTGCCTCACTAGTGGTAGATCTTCACGAAGTAGGCGATCTCCTTGCCTTACAAACTCCTTGGTTCAACTCCACAATCTTGTCGAAGGCTCCCAAGTGACACCTAGCCAATCTAGGAGACACCACTTCCAAGAAGTAACAAATGGTGTGTTGATGATGAACCTTGCTCTTGTGCTTCAAATGATAGTCTCCCCAACACTCAACTCTCTCATAGGATTTGGATCTGTGGAAAGAGGGTTTGAGTGGAAAGCAACTTGGGGAAGGCTAGAGATCAAGATTCATATGGTAGGAATGGAATATCTTGGCCTCAACACATAAGTAGGTGGTTCTTCTCTAAATGGTAACTTGGAAGTGTAGGTTCGTTTTGATGGCTCTCTCCACTAATGAAGAGGAGGTGGAGGGTATATAGCCTCCACAAAAATCTAACTGCATATACAATTTACCAAACTCGTGGGACCGAATCGTTAAACTCGGCCTGACCGATTTAGTAAACCTAGTGACCGTTAGTGATTTTCGTGGGACTAACATGCATCTCGTGAGGCCGATTCGTTAGGGTTAGGCATAACGTATCTCGGTGAGACCGACACACAAACTCAGGAGACCGATTTGGTAATAAGCTTTCCAGAGAGTTGGTCGTAAACTCGGTGGGACCGATTTGTTTTTTCGTGAGACCAAATGTTACAAAAGGAAACAGAGAGTTTACATTACAATCTCGTGGGACCGACGCCACTTCGGTTAGACCAAAACATTACGAAGGGAAACAGAGAGATTGTAACCCCATCTCGGTGAGACCGAGATCCCTATCAAGAAGACCGATTTGCTTAGGGTTTGTGGCAAAAGCTATGACTTTGGAATCGGTGGCGCTGATAGAAAGAATCGGTGCACCGATTTCGGCTTTAGGTTTAGGTCATTTGTGGATGTCGGAAAGTAGTTGAGGGTTTTGGAGCATATCACTAAGCACATGAAGCAAGAGGCTCATTAAGCAACACCTCATCCTTCTTGATAGTATTGGCTTTTCCTATAGACTCAATGTGATCTTGGATCACTAAAATGTAAAATGAAGAGTCTTGAGCTTTTGAGCTTGAGCCAACTTTTGTCCTTAGTATTTTGAGGGATCCACTTTCATCATCCATGCCACGCCATTCATTGAGCTTTCCTGAAATAATAGTCTTGGAATAGCATTAGCTCAATGATCTATATGTTGTTATGAATTACCAAAACCACCTAGGATAGTTGCACTTTCACTTTACCTTGGCTCACCTCCCCTGCTCTGCTTGGTGGGTCGCTGCCGCCGGCTCACCGCCTGCACAAGTAAAGGGTACAAAAGCATGCCCTCTTTTTGTACACCGACAGAGCCCCCGGCCTGGGCCACACGTAAGCGCCGACATGTTGTTGGTCGTGCCCAAAACGATGCGCGGGCAGGCGGGCGTTTTTTCCGCGGTAAGATTTTTCGCAAGGCCCGCTTCCTAACGACGCCAGGCGCGGTGCGGTGTGGAGGGTGTGCGTGACGGGCGACATATGCGTAAGGCAGTTTTCACACGCATGCGCCACATCACAAAGAAGAGGCGGCTCGCGCCTTCCCGTAAAAAGAGGGAGGCGTGGAGGCGCTGCTCATTTACTGAACGAGGCCAGGACGCGATCTTCAAGGCGTCCACTCCCCATGATCACGGGGTGGGGAGAGGTCGGTTCACCTGTCCCCTCGGTTCTGCATGTCCGCCACGCATCCCCCATGCACTTGGGGTAGCAAGCGGCAGGGGAGGGAAACCGGGCCGTCGCTGGTTGGGGCAGCGGGTCGGTCCTGATTCCGCGCACCTCTGGTGGCTGGATTGGCCGAACGGGGCGGCTGAGCAATGACCCCGCTACTTTATAAAGAGGGGGAAGGGGGGATGGCGTCCCGCACTCTTCTGTCATCCATCTCCTCTTGCTTCTACTTCTTCCTTTCACTCGCCATGGAGAAAGGGAATATTGGTCCTTCGACGGTGGCGGGGAGGGTCGTTGCTCGACACTGCGTCCCTCCTCCTCTTGAGCCCGCGGTGGTGGAGCCGGTCGCGAGGGAAGGGGAGGGGCGAGGCCAGGCAGGTCGAGTGCTCAGTGGAAGAGGAGGACGGGCGGCGCGCCGTCTTCTCGCCAATGATGCCTTTCCGATGGAAGGCCATGTCGAGACCAGCCCCGTGAGTTCTTCATCAGGCTGCGCCGCCTCCACGCCGCCGCCTTTGTCTTCCCCGCCTGCTTGCTCTGGAGATGGAGCGTGATCGCCCCAATCCTCGGATTGCACATGAGGGGTTGCGGAACGGGGCACGCTGGTCGATGTCGACTTCCCGCCTCGAGTCATGTACTCCATCGGGTGGAAGACGTCACACATCCACAAATGACGGCGGGGCTCGCCCTCTACTTCAAATTAATGGAGGACGCCTACCTCCGCCATGGTCTTCTGAGAGTTCGACTCGCCAAGTGCTGCGTGGAAGCTCTTCTCGAGCGAAAAGTGATGAGGAGGACAGCGGGCGGATAGCGGGGACGAGTCCGACCAGGCGCTTGACGCCTGCCGCCAGTGCGGGTGCGGCAGCAGAGATCCGCACTGGCCGCCTCCCCCGCAGAGGTTTGCCGGGCGGGCCAGCCTTGAACTTCTCGTGGCCGCCTCCTTGGGCGGCTGGCGCCGGAGGCTGCGGAAGAGGAAGAGGGCGGGCGGCAAGGCCGCCAACTCGAGTACGCTGGCACCGACGCCTTCATCACAGATTGTCGGTCCCGCCACCTCGCCTTCCACTCCTTTCATCGCAAAAAAGACACATCCGTGACATTTTGGGCCAAACGAAATTTTTTCTCATCATACATATGACACTTCTATGACAATAATTGTGACAAAACCCGTATCATCATAGATGTGGTGGGCTCCTACTTCTATGACAAAAAATCATGACAGAAATGGGCTTTTCGCCCCGGGCGGGCCGAGACGCAGCTGCATGACATTCTTTGGGCCGCCCATGACGGAAAAACCGTGGTAGAAGCGAGGGGAGGAAAATTTCGGGAGTTGCCGGTTACGTGGAAGGTCGGGGAAAGCGACGCGTGTTTCTTCTCAGACACGACGCGCTGCAAAAAAGTAGGCGCTGGTTCTAATCAACCCGAAGCGAGGCGTTGGTTTCTAATTGAACCCGAAAGCGACAGACCGCAGCTACGCTATCGAACCCGGAAAGATCGATCGATGGCTGTTAATCAACCCGGCGGAGCGATTCTTCGCTATCGCCGCTAATCAAGCCGATCGATTGATGAACAGTGGAGCATTGCAGGGGGGTTTGATGAACAAGGAGCGGTGGCGTTGTTTCCGGATGAACAGGACTCGTGGTGTGGAGGGCTGGATGAACAGAGACGAGAGGGGTGGCCGGAGGTTGGTTGAACAGACCTCGTGGTGTGGAGGGCTGATGAACAGAGACGGTGGAGGGCTGGATGAACAGTAGACGGTGGAGGGTGGTTGAACAAGAGCTGGTGGAGAAGCGCGTGGAGGCTGGATGAACAGAGCCCGTGGAGGCTGGAGGAGGTCGACGGAGCCTGTGGAGGCCGGAGGAGGTCCACGGTGGAGATGAACAAGATCCGTGGAGTCCCATTTTGCGGTACGCCACAACCCTCCCGGCGAACAGGACTCTGCTTCGACTGTGAAGCCCCAACACAAGTCTATTTCGTCTGCTTTTCCGACGCCACACACCTCCCGGCGAACAGACCTCTGCTTGACCAGAAGGCCCAACACAAGTCCGCTTGCCTGCTTTTATGGACGCCACACCCTCCCGATCAACAGACTCCTGCTTCGACTGTAGGGAGGTCTGCTTCTCCATTTTGCGGCACGCCACACCCTCTCGATCAACAGACCCCCTGCTTCGACCGTAGGAGGTCCTTTCTCCATTTTGCAGACGCCACACCCTCCCGATCAACAGACCCCTGCTCAACATAGGAGGTTCGCTTCTCCACAGCGGCACGCCAGCCTCGCTTCCATCGCCTGCTCCGCCCAAGCCTCCCGGCGAACACGACCACGCATTCCGCTCCGACCCACCGGTTGGCTCCTCATGAACACGACGACGCAGCCCGCTCCGACCCAGCCATGTACACGCAGCCTCACCGTGACGAGCGCGAGTAGGCGTTCAAGACCCCGCCAGATGTACACATACGCGGTCAGATTTTCTTTCTTGCACCTCGCCGCGACGACGTGCGTGTACATGCTACGCGGTGCGCCTCTACTAAGACACGGCGCGCGCTTCTACAACGACTAGTATATATGTACACGTCACACCGAATGACAACGCTTATGTACGCTCACCAGGTGTGTCCTGAACGTCACGCACTTCATTGCGTATAAAATGTAGCTGGTGGGTCCCAACAATGAGGGGCTAATCATTTTTGCCCGGACGCACTTCCTTGTGTGCGAAGATGTAGCTGGTGGGTCCCAGCAGTTAGGGGGGCGAATCGTTTTTTTTTGCCCGGACGCACTTCCTTGTGTGCGAAGATGTAGCTAGTGGGTCCCAGGAGTCAGGGGGAAACGTTTTTTTTTCACGAAATACGGTGGCCCGTCCGGTGGGTCCCTGCTGTGAGATGGAGGAATAATTATTTTGCACGTAATAAGGAGGCACTTCCTTGCTGCGTCAGGACCCAACTGCCGCCTTCCACGACATACCCACGCCCGATGGAAGCCGCCTCGACCACGCTGACCACGCCGCGCCGAGAGCACCAGTGGCGATGGACAACGGCGAGGCCTAGGAAGGGACGCAGAGCCGGGAAGACGCGGGATGCCCATGCGAGAGGAGTACGAGGGTTCACCGTTCGCTGGTGTGAGGCTGCCGCCGCAGAATAACAGGGGTGGGTGAGTAGAGGGATGGATCGCCAGCAGTGGGAGCAGTAGGAGGTGACGCCCGCCGATCGCAGCACGGCCACGGAGGCAAGAGCACGAGGCACGACCGCGCCGGTTTGGGCGGCCGGAGCAAGAAGACCAGAGATTGAAGAAGCACTACGGCCGCTGGATGGACATCAGACGGCCATCGGAGCTAGAATGCAGATATTGACTAAGTTGACAAAGCCCTCCGTCCCTCACAACTTAGTAGGCCCACAAGTCAGCCTCGCCACTATACCGGGTCCCAGCAATGTGGGAGTATTCATTTTTTTGTGCGTAATAAGGAGGCACTTCCTTGCTCGCTAAGATATAGCAGTGGGTCCGAAATGTCAGCCGACGGTAATATTTTTTTGTGAAATACAGAGGCCCTTTCGTGGGTCCTCATGTCGTGGACGAATCATTATTTTGCGCTGCATAAGGAGGCATTTCTTTGCGTCAGTCGGGACCCACTGTCACCCTCTCCACGCACAACCCACTTCAGATGCATGTCGGTTGTTGACCACATCGACCAGGCCGCCGAGAGCACCAGTATGTGGACGACGGCGCAGGCCTAGGAAGGAACGACACGGAGGCAGGGAAGACTCAAAGACTTGTTTCCCACGCGAGGGGAGTACGATCGCACGAGGGTTTCATCGTTCCTCTATCGTCACGGAGAATAACAAAGTGTGGGTGAGTAGAGGGATGGCTAGGCCAGCGATGGGAGTACAATGGGCGGTGAGGGCTGCATGGCAGATAGCCGGCCGTGGGGAGGAGGGAGCAGCAGTCCCCGGCGCTTGTTTGAGCGGCCGGAGCAGGAAGAGTAGAGATTGAAGAAGCACGACGGCCGCTGGATGGACATCGACGTCACCGGAGCTAGAATCGCTCATATTGACTAAGTTGACAAAGCCTCCATCCCCGGCCAACTTAGTATGCCCACAAGTCAGCCTCCCATCATGGTGGGTCCCAAACCAGCGTGGGGGGTATTCATTTTTCTCGCGTAATAAGGAGGCACTTCCGGGGCCCGAGCCGCCAATGGGGAACGCTTTTACGCGAATACGGTGGTCCGTCCGTGGGTCCCAGCAGCTGTGGGCAAACGTTTTTTCACGAATACGGTGGGTCTCGTCCGTGGGTCCCAGCAGTCGGGGAAACATTTTTTCCGAAATACCAAAGGGTCTGGTCCGGTGGGTCCTCCGCTGCCGTGGAGGAATAATTATTTTGCACGTAATAAGGAGGCACTTCTTTGCACCCGCCGTGGACCCACTGCCGCCTTCTCCACGACAAGATTTTCCGACGGAAGTCGGTTATTGACCACATTGACCACGCCACGAGAGAGCACCACAGCGGTAGACGACGCACGGAGGCCTAGGAAGGGACGACGCGGAGCCGGGAAGACGCGGCAAGGATGCCCACGCCGAGAGGAGCACGAGGGTTCACCGTTCGGCTGGGTGTGAGGCTGCTGCCGCCGCAGTATAACAGGGGAGGGGTGAGTGGAGGGATGGCCTGCCAGCGGTGGGAGTAGTATGGGACGGTGAGGCCTCCATGCAAGACAGCCGCCACGAGAGGCGTGGAGTACGCGGCACGACCGGCGCTGCTTTGGGCGGCTGGGGCAAGAAGACCAGAGGTTGAAGAAGCACTACGGCCGTTGGATGGACATCGTTGACCATGCCACACCAAGAGCACCAGGGCGGTGGACGACGGCGAGGCCTACGAAGGGAATGACACGGAGCCGAGGAAGACACGGCAGTGGCTGCCCACGCGGTGGAGAGTATGAGGGATGACTGGTTCGGCCGCTGCCGGAAAATAACAGGAGGTGTGGGTGAGTAGAGGATAGACAGTCCAGGATGCGAGTATGATGGGGCCGTGAGGCCTACCCGCAGCACTACCGCCCACGGGAGGCGGAGCAAAGCGGTTCCGACGGCGCTGGTTTGGGCGGTCAGCAGGAAGATCGAGATCAAGAAGACGATTGCCGTAGATTGACATCTAACGGTCCGACGCTGGTAGAGTCGATTGTTGACTAAGTTTTTTTTGTGAAAACTTGTGTACGCATGAACTTGGTAGGCCCACAAGTCAGCCTCCAAATCTGGGCGCATAAACATAAAGCCCATTTGCTATTTTTATAATTTGCAGCCCATTTGCTAATTCTAAGTAATTTATTACAGCCCATTTTCTGCCCAAGACCACGGTCAAAAGTTCAACCTTATTTTGCATATTTCGTGGAGTCCGAACTGTTGTAATCCCAAATGATAAACATTTTTAAGAACTTATTGATTTGCCAAAAATCGCTTTGTTTTTGTGAGCAAATAAGACGTGGGACAATTGAGTTGGTTTAAGGAAAACCAAAGGGTAAAAAATCAGCGCTGGTGGGAAAAACAACAAAAATAAGGATGTAAATATGAAAAGGGAATTTCATGTGTTTTCAATATAATGATACGTGTATATGAACTAGTAAAACTATAGGTAGAGATTAGAAAACGGATGTAGGACATCCGCTTCAAGAGGAAAATAGAACTGGTTGTGTGTTGATTCAGTTAAAAAACTGCTCATGGATGTTGTAAGACAAAATATAACTAACGTCAAGGCCAGAGGCCAAGAGATACCGCTGGATCTTTGTGCCCCGTTGTCGCTATGGGCTGGGCCTCATAAAAACAAAACCAACCCTGGGCAGTCTGCAGCCCAGCTTGAAACTTGTTGACCTAAAAAACAATATACGTGCTCAATAAACGAGAGAATTTTGCAAGTACAGACTGATAACTGGGATGCAAACACGGATATTGTTTTTTATTGTGATAATAAGTGCATGCACTTGTTTCGAAAAAAATGGAGAACTGGGAATTCGAACGGCGGGTGCTTATGCTACCCATCAAATAAAATAAGGTGCCTGAAAATTCGTTTCGAAACAAATGATTCAGCTTTATACACACGCTGACCCTCGGCATGATGGTTGGAAGCAAATGCAAGTTCATACCAAAAGATCGTTAACAACAATACCAACTTGCGGACGACAAGGTAGTACAACTACCAATACCAACAACAATACCAATAATCTTTTACTCCTCGCCCTAGTGTTCGCTTGGTAGAAAATCTTGCAGAGGACCAGTTCCCGCCCTTCTCTTGCTCCAGTCCCCAAGGTGGTACCGTGCATCACCCGTTGGTCCTCCGCTGGTCGGTTCTTGTTGGTGCAGCACCGTAACCTTTTTGCTGCCCGCCCGCCGTTGTTGACCATCACCGCAAGGTATTGCCGGTCTTGTGCTACATCGCGGCATGCCGTGACCGATCAGATTCAGGACGCTGGCCCACGCGTTCTTTGAACACCGTGGAATTGTGCCGAAGAATTGCTTCCTTAGGCCACTCAAGCAGATACATGCAGATTGTGGAATACAGGTTTTAGTGTAATGAGTTGGCATTTTCATAACATCTTTGGCATGTTGCGCTCACTTGTTTCACTTTTTATTAACTGTCAAATTGTAATTGCTTCACCAGGTCTGCGCTCTAAAAAGAAAAATAGAGCTATAAACAAAGGAATATGTTTGTGCAAGTAGACGGCCGATCGGGTGTCTTACCCGGAAGTTTTCAAAGTTGGGTGTAGTATATGATGTGCTCGCCGTCGATGGTTGGTATGAACAAATCGATGAGAGATGAAATCTCGCTGCCAAAGACTCACTTTGGCCTCAAGGTGCTCGATCAGCCTGATCCGTGGATCAAATCTTGACGCCACCGCAGCACCGCCAATCCTTCTTCGACTTGCATCGGTAATTCTAGTTATATGGTACTCAATGTATGATCAATCGACTGTTTTAAGTGAATGGTGAAAGATTTCACGATAAGTGGTACTCCAAATCTGAAGTCCGTAATACCCAACACGCCGGGATTCTTGTGTCACTCGCGCAGCGTGTTGTCACGCCAATTCAATGTGTGGACATGATGAATAATTTGACCGACGATACTAGTATCAAGCATCGTACTACTTACTAGTCGATTTAGTGTCACAATTTATACATAGATTTAACTAACAAGTACGCACTTGAAGCCTAATCATATATATATATATATATATATATATATATATATATATATATATATATATATATATATATATATATATATATATATATATATATATATATATATATATATATATATATATATATATATATGGCTTCGCACAACATCTCCATCATCATTATTAGTACATCCTACGCAGTGAGTTAGGATGCACTTGATCCTGTGAAGGTATCTATCCTTCAAACCAGAGGAGTGCTTCAAACTAACAACAAGACATAATATCCAACAAAAGGGGTCATGCTACAGCAGCAGTAATACATGGCTCGGCCTAGATATCAGCACGAATCAAGTTGTGCATATTTGCTGTTGGCATGAACCACATCGCCAAGATGTCGGGTTTGTAAAAGCCATCCATCGCATGGAAGCTTGATGCCTTTCACACATCAAGATTACCCGCAACAAGCTGTGTCGATTTAATCTCTCGATATGGTGATTCATGAAACCCATGGTATGATGTAAACACAGCCCCTCGCGAATGGAAGTTGCAGTAGCACAAGAATCATTGCCGTGATATGATCGGCGATTGGTTGGATGATCGGATAATTGAGCGCGAGGAACAAGGAGTGGTTGCCGAGGCTGTAAACCCGCCTCCAGCTTGAATACGCCCGCCCAACGGAGCTGGGAACTTTCTAACACGGCAGCCATAGCCATCAATGTCACGTAACGCCCAATGCATTGTAATGCATGTGGTTTGATGTAATGGTTTGGTAATTTGGTACGCGAATGAGCATCAAATGACCGCCGTCACCGAACGAGCGATAAACCACCACCCATCGGCTGGTATGATCCCGTGTCCCGAATCATGAAGGCCAGCCAGACGGCGCTTCATCGCAATAATTCAAATTGGAGACCAAAAGGACAAAAATAAACAATCATGTTTAGAGTATGTGGAATTAAGATTATTATAACAAAGGACACATATCATAGACAGAGAATTGCAATGCCGTGGTCATAATCATACCCAAGTTAAAATAAATAAGCCAATGGCTTTCATATTCTAGCAACATGTCATGGTTCAAACATCATGTAACAATGAGAGGAAAACAGCTATGACAACGCCTACTCATATTCTACCATAGCACTTACTACTACTGTTCTCATATCAACTCTAAGCAATAACATGCGTTGTTATAAAAATCTTTAAACGAGAGTAACATATAGCAATCATGATGTTATGCTCATAATATGTATTCTAACAATCATTAGATGCCAATTGTTCTCATATCAACTCTAACAATAACATGTGTGGTCATAAAATCTAGGAAATGAGAGGAACACATAGCAATGATGTGGTTATAGACATGCTATGCATTCTAAAATTGTAACAAATGAACATGCAAATGATTCATAAGGTAAAGATGAGATGAGATAGAACAATTACACGACGATAGATTCCACCAAAGATAGGTAGCCAATATGTCCGTCGATCGCAGTAAACGATGCCATCATGCACTATAGCATCGTATGTAAATGTTGCCTCAACAGATTGATGATGAGCCATAACCATGTATGGCGATCGATTCCAGATAGACTAATCCCATGTTGAACAAGGCAATGAGCTTGTAATCCATGTAGTCTTCGATGGTGTGGGCACTTCGCAGATTACAACTTTCGCAAACAGAGGTCGAGCCAAAATCTTGACGCTGCCTCGTGCGTAGTAGGCAGGAGTGTCCGCGGGTCATGAGGCTCGATGTCGGCGGTATCCAAGGATGGAAGGGTGATCTCTCGCTGGGTGTAGATATCCACGAGATGCCACGGACTACCGTGTGGTGGATGAGGACGATCTAGTTATTTCATGCCCGCCAGAGTGGCCGCGCATGAAGGACATGTGGACGGTAGTGGTAGCATGTCGAGGGGCACCATGGCAACCTCCGAGGATCATCAAGTCGGTGTCCGCCACCTGCGAGGATCGGGCATTAGCAAGGTGGTGTCTTGAAAAGAGCTGGCCAGGGTGCGATTTAGTAGACGGTACAAAGACACCAAGCATGCGGCCGACGGACGGTGTTGAGTAGATCCATATGACTACAGATCTGCTCCAAGAGAACATCGGGAGGGAATTCCAATCGCGGCTCGCGGTCACGGTTCGCCATTGGGGTTTTTGCGTGGAGCCAGCCGAAGTGGATTCAAGGCAAGAAGCGAAGAAGCTTTCCTCGTGTGGCCGAGCAAAGGAGCGGGGATATGGTACGCATGAGCTACCAAGGAAGATGGCGCGGGCGGTGAGCAGTGAGCGGGGTAAATGGTAAAGGCCGACGATGGGGAAGAGAGGAGGAAGAAGAAGAGAGGAGGAAGAAGAGTGTAAGACGAGGAAGAAAGTGCATTAAATCTCAATTCTACTAGTACTACTACCAGGATATACCGCCCTTCTGAGTGTAAATAGTTACACCGATGACATGTGGGTCTACCACAAGAGGGCCCATATGTCGCTTAATGGAGGACAGAGGTGCGAGGTGTATTTATGGAAGCGTTTCATCGGCAAACATGATGGCAGATCGGGTAAGGCTGATTTAGTAACAACAACACGCTGGTTCAGTTTATTAATTATGTGTCCCATCTGCTGCAGCTGTATTGTCACTTCACCGCGAAGACTAGTTGAATAGTTCTCTCTGACCGAGATGGGGAATAATGGATCGCGAGGACTTCACTCATTTTGCTCCGCATCTAGTCACTTGTTGAAATCAGAGAAAGACAAATACCAGTGATTTGGGAACAGAGGGAGGCTTTTATCTGCACTATTTGGGAACAGAGGGAGTATCACCATATGGAGGGAACAGAGGAAGCTTGAAATATGAACATGTCAATGGCAGGGAGTAAGCCCCATTCATGCATGCATGCATGCATGCAACATGCAACACTCACACGTACACATGGACGCACGCAACACTCACGCACTCCATGCGGCACACATCACACGACGCAACACACACAGCTCACGCCAAGTGCTCAACCTACTCCTCACGTCCGTGAAAGACTGTACATTTAGAGATTTACACATTGACCAGGGGCATAATTAACGCCCAAAAGTAGCAGACTTATGTGTGCATGCGACCATTGAGATAAGAGGATTAAATGAAGGCTGTTGCATGCTGTAATTATGATAGACATGTAGCCTATACCTACAAAGACAAGTTGGTGCATTAGTCAATCAATATCGATTTAGATTAAAGGCTAAATGCATTGGAAGTGTAGATGTACATTATGTACCACACTTTTGTTTTGTAGCCGATGTACACTCTTTGTTGGAAGACCGAGGAGGACACGCATGCACTCACATACACAGCCGTGGCGGTTCACGCGCAAGGGTTGGACTCGTGTCGCTACTCGTAAAGTTTTGTTTAACTGATTTCTTTGCTCGCTAACCGACAGTGGGACCCGTAAACCAGGTGACAATTTAACCAGTCAACAAAGTGCCACGCCGACTATGTGGCCGGTCAAGAGGGTGCAACACGGTGCTCTACGATGAGCTAGTGATCGATAATCGCCGCAAAACTATATATAGTGACCGAAGAGCGATTGTTACATACGCTGACCGCCAATGTATTTTTCACGCTTCAAATTAAGCCATATTAATCGGAAAGTACGCAGTATGGACTAATACTAGTACTAGTACTCCTTTGATGTGTCCCGTCAACTCGCCAAACGAGGAGAAGCTTGCTTACTACGCCTCCCTCGCCCACGCCGTGGTTCGCAGGACTAGGAGAGGGTTTTGACTACAGCCCTCTCCTCTCCCTCCTCTCCTCTCCTCGCCTCGCCAAGGTGGAGGTGCAGCAGTTCAATCAAGGTCGATTGCCGTAAGCATATTGTATCAGTAGTATCATCATTGTTGGACCTTCCAAGAGGCGAAGAGCCAAGTGCAAGGTTCACACGAGTACGAACTGTTGAACCTCCCAAGAGGCAAAGAGCCAAGCGCAAGGTTTTATAGGAGTTGTCGCCCTAGTAGGAGGTACTACAACTATAGCGAACGATGCTACTATATGATGCCGCCACGCCACGATATCCAAAGCTGTGCCACCTTTTTTCTCAAAGAGCGTGTTGGAGCCCGTGCAACAACCACTCAAGTTGCACGCACACATAACACATTTACTAGTAATAAATTCTAAAGGATAAATGCCAGATGCCACACAAGTTCATCTCCAATTCATGTGATAAATTTGTGCACGACTAGTCTATATATATTCACAGCTGCCGCTCACAATTACCGCACTCCACTTACACGCTATAGATGGGCTAGATGCATGTCCTCCTCCGTGTTCCATTCTGTGTGTTCTTCATGGATGGCACGATCCATAGCGGTGGGCAACGGAATCATTGTCGCAACTTTCTAGTCCGGTTCCACACGATGGAGACTCATCCAAGCTCAAGCGGCATAAATCGTGGATAGCGGTCCCAAAGATGTCGCTCATCCGGCGGTGCGCAATGAAGACACAACCATGCTTCATGAACGGCAGGCCTTCCGTGTCGTGCACGAAAGGTGGCATCCGCTTCACAATGGGGTAGCTGTCCCCGATGAAAAGCGAGTACCTCCAAGAGTGTTCCCGGCACCCACGTAGCATCACGGGGTCGAACTCGCGCCGCTCATCCGGTACACGCGGCATCCCAGATCTGGACACATGGTGACGATATAGTCAAGGTCCATGCATAATAATGTTGTGCTCAAATATGGCAGTCAGAATACTATGCAGCAAATAGTACTACTCCAAAGATATAGGAAGTAAAATAACCGCTTATTATATATAGCCACTCTTGGCTACATGGATGAGATAGTAAGACATGGAAAACAAGAATGGTGGCAGCTAGTGGTTCAAATCTTCAAGGGCCTAGCTAGCTATACGCTGGCCTCCAAGGTAAAATTACTCCTACTAGTACTACTAAGTATACTACTAGTACAACAATGAAAGAGAAGGCAGAGGGTTAAAAATGGAATACCGGGTAGATGGTGACGGTCCGATCGTGGTAGATTGTGTGACCATGTTGCACATCGCTGGTACCATGGGTAACGCATCGCTAAGATAGTTGATCCCAATATGCCAAAGTCAGCTACAAGGTTCCGTGTTAGACTGAATCATGATGCAGATGCACATCCAGATCGGCGATCTTATTTTGATCGGGGATGACCGGTCCTCGCAAAATAATGGAGCACAATTAGGGATGCAAATGATGGTTTGTGCATTCCGCTTGTAATCTCACGCATCGTAGGATGGCAACCAGATGAAACAAGTCCTGGCTTGTCACCGCAAGATGCGGCCTAGATGGCGCACGCGCCTTCGAACGTAGGGTACAAATCGCCGTCACCAACATGCGCCACCGCCACAAGCGCCTTGCATTGATGGCAACCTTATGTCAAACACCGCGATGAGATAGTAATCGCCGAGCTGCTGCCGCTTTGTCGGCAGGTCCGCAATTGCTATCTTCTTCAACCTCATGTAGGCATCATCATACTTATTCAAGCCCACCGGGCCGATCTCAATGGTGGAGAAGGGTTCATCGAACGGCCACACCGCCGTGGATGTTGTGCAAAATGATGGTGGTATCTCAAGGAGGTATGCAAGCCAATCTTCATTGGCACCCACCCGCACTCTATATATAAGACGGTGGGCAAGTGGAGAAATTACGGATGGAAATGGAATAACTAAGTACTACATGATCAAACTCCATTATCGACTGCTTGATACGCCTCCAACGATCTATAATTTTTATTGCTCCATGCTACTTTATCTATTGTTTTGGACTATAATGGGCTTTATTTTCCACTTTTATATTATTTTTGGGACTAACCTATTAACCGGAGGCCCAGCCTGTAATTGCTGTTTTTGCCTATTTCAAGTTTTCAAGAAACGGAATATCAAACGGAGTCCAAACGGAATGAAACCTTCGAACGTGATTTTCTCACCGAACGTGATCCAGAGACTTGGACCTTACTCCAAGGAGTGCCAGAGGCGGTCACGAGGTGGGGGCGCGCCTCCCCCGGGCGCGCCTCGCCTCGGGCCCCCGACGCCCAATCGACATACTCCTTCCTCCTATATATACCTACGCACTTCTCGACAGATCGTAACAGGAGCCAAAACCTAATTCCACCGCCGCATCTTCCTCAGATCCACGAGATCCCATCTTGGGGCCTGTTCCGAGTTCACGAGGGGGCATCCATCACAGAGGGCTTTACATCAACACCATAGCCCTCCGATGAAGTGTGAGTAGTTTACTTCAGACCTTCGGTCCATAGTTAGTAGCTAGATGGCTTCTTCTCTCGCTTTGGATCTCAATACAATGTTCTCCCTCTCTCGTGGAGATCTATTCGATGTAATCTTCTTTTGTGGTGTGTTTGTTGAGACCGATGAATTGTGGGTTTATGATCCAGCTTATCTATGGAAAACATTTGATTCTTCTCTGAATTCTTTTATGTATGATTAAGTTATCTTTGCAAGTCTCTCAATTATCCGCTTGGTTTGGCCAACTAGATTGGTAGTTCTTGCAATGGGAGAAGTGCTTAGCTTTGGGTTCAATCTTGCGTGACCTTACCCAAAGGATGTAAAGGGTTGCAAGGCACGATTGTATTGTTGCCATCGAGGATAACAAGATGGGGTATTTATCATATTGCATGAATTTATTCCTCTACATCATGTCATCTTGCTTAAGGCGTAACTTTGTTTTTAAATTAATACTCTAGATGCATGCCGGATAGCGGTCGATGAGTGGAGTAATAGTAGTAGATGCAGAATCGCTTCGGTCTACTTGTCACGGACGTGATGCCTATATACATGATCATTGCCTGATAACCTCATAACTATGCTCAATTCTCACAATTGCTCAACAGAATTTGTTCACCCACCGTAGAATATTTATGCTCTTGAGAGAAGCCACTAGTGAAACCTATGGCCCCGGTCTATTCTCATCATATCAATCTCCATCACTTTATTTACTTGCTTTGCTTTTACTTTTACTTTGCATATTTATACCAAAAATACCAAAATATTATCTCTATCGATCTCACTCGTAAGTGACCGTGAAGGGATTGACAACCCTGCGCTGGTTGCGAGTAGCTATCATTTTGTGCAGGTACGAGGGACTTGCGGTGGTCTCCTCATGGATTGATACCTTGGTTCTCAAAACCGAGGGAAATACTTTACGCCATCGTGTGCTGCATCATCCTCTCCTCTTCGGGAAATCCAACGCAAGCTCGAGATGTAGCAAGAAGAATTTCTCGCGCCGCTGTCGGGAGGTCTACGCAAAAGTCAACATACCAAGTACCCATCACAATCCCTATCTCTCGCATTACATTATTTGCCATTTGCCTCTTGTTTTCCTCTCCCCACTTCACCCTTGCCGCTTTACTCGCCTCTCTTTTCCGCTCGCCTTGCCTTTGATGTCTTTCTTGGCCTGCTTGCTTGAAATAGTTGGGTATTTATTCCTAAAAAAAGAAGCCAATATCTATGAACCCTGATCCGCTTGCCAACCTTTTTAAGAGATCCAATTATGATGAACCAATTCCTAGTGATTTGGATGCACTAGATTATCTTTATAAGGTTTTTCCTAAAATCCGTGAAGTGACTCACGATAGATCTTTGAATAAAAAGCATGATTGCAATGATTTTATCATAAATTATTTTGATGTCAGTTGTGCTAATAAGATGCAAAACCCTAAGCTTGGGGATGCTAGCTTTGCTATGTCTACTACTTGTTGCAATGATCATGATTGGGGTGATTCTTCTTATGATCTTAAAAATTTATTTAAGCCCCATGATGAATATAAGATTGATAATAGTGTTTGCAATAATATTGAAAGTGGGTTTGGAAGAGTGTCAACTTTAGATCCCACATATTTGGATAACATTCAATCTTATGAAATTTTTGATAAAAGTGGGCTTGGAGAAATCATGACTTTAGTTAATGATAATCCCACTATTTTGGAAGAGTGTCAACTTCGCATGCATGTGGATCGTGTTGAGAATATGTTATGTGATAGCTATATTGTTGAATTTTCTTATGATCCTACATGTAATTATTATGAGAGAGGAAAATATGGTTATAGAAATTTTCATGTTACTAAATTACCTCTCGTTATGTTGAGATTGCTATCGCTACTTTCTTCTTCCTCAGATATGCTAGTTTTTGCTTGCCTTGCAAATTTGTTTGCCTATAAGATGCCTATGCACAGGAAGTATGTTAGACTTATATGTGTTTGTCACATTCTATATAATGCTCTATTTGTGCTTCAATTCCTGTCTTTCATGTGAGCATCATTGAAATCTCAATGCCTAGCTAAAAGGGCTTTAAAGAAAAGCGCTTGTTGGGAGATAACCCAATATTTTTCCTTGCTGCCTAGTAATAAATAATCCATATAGCCTCTGTTTAGATGTGGTTTTATCTTTTAATTAGTGTTTGTGCCAAGTTGAACCTATTGGATCTTCTTAGATGATAGTTATTTGATCTTGCTGTAATTTCCAGAATCTATGTGCTCAGTGCCCGAATTGTTAGAAATCACCAGAACATGATAAAATAGTGATTCCAATTGCTGCTGATCAATAAACAAATTTTCCAGGTCGTCTAATTTTGGTAGAATTTTTTGGGTTCCAGAAGTTTGCGTTAGTTACAGATTACTACAGACTGTTCTGTTTCTGACAGATTCTGTTTTGCGTGTGTTGTTTGCTTATTTTGATTAATCTATGGCTAGTAAAATAGTTTATGGTCCATAGAGAAGTTTGAATACAGTAGGTTTAACACCAATATAAATAAAGAATGAGTTCATTACAGTACTTTAAAGTAGTCTTTTGTTTTCTTTCTCTAACGGAGCTCACGAGATTTCTATTGAGTTTTGTGTTGTGAAGTTTTCAAGTTTTGGGTGAATTCTTTTGATGGATTATGGAACAAGGAGTGGCAAGAGCCTAATCTTGGGGATGCCCATGGCACCCCCAAGATAATACAAGGACACCAAAAAGTCAAAGCTTGGGGATGCCCCGGAAGGCATCCCCTCTTTCGTCCACTTCCATCGGTAATTTACTTGGAGCTATATTTTTATTCACCAACATGATATGTGTTTTGCTTGGAGCGTCTTGTATTATTTGAGTCTTTGCTTGTTAGTTACCACAATAATCCTTGCTGTACACACCTTTTGAGAGATCCACATATGAATTGAAATTTGATAGAATACTCTATGTGCTTCACTTATATCTTTTGAGCTTGATAGTTTGCTCGTAGTGCTTCACTTATATCTTTTTGAGCGTGATAATTTTTGCTCTAGTGCTTCACTTAGATCTTTTAGAGCATGGTGGTGGATTTATTTTAAAGAAACTTGATCTCTCATGCTTCACTTAGATTATTTTGAGAGTCGTTAATAGCATGGTAATTTGCTTAATGTTAATATACTTGGTGTTCAAGATATGTGAAACTTTCTTTTGAGTGCGTTGAATACTAAGATAAGTTTGATGCTTGATAATTGTTTTGATATATGGAGGTAATAATATCAAAGTCATGCTGGTTGAGTAGTTGTGAATTTGAGAAATGCTTGTGTTGAAGTTTGTAAGTCCCGTAGCATGCACGTATGGTTAAAGTTGTGTAATGTACCTGGCTTGTGCATCCTTATGAGTGGCGGTCGGGGACGAGCGATGGTCTTTTCCTACCAATCTATCCCCTAGGAGCATGCCAGAGTACTTGAATTTTTGATGACTTCTAAATTTTTGCAATAAGTATATGAGTTCTTTTGACTAATGTTGAGTCCATGGATTATATGCACTTTACCTTTCCGCCATTGCTAGCCTCTTCGACACTGCATTGCCTTTCTCACATTGAGAGTTGGCGCAAACTTCACGGTGCATCCAAACCCCGTGATACGATACGCCTATCACACATAAACCTCCTTATATCTTCCTCAAAACAGCCACCATACCTACCTATTATAGAATTTCCATAGCCATTCCGAGATATATTGCCATGCAACTTTCCACCGTCTGCTCATCATTATCATGACATACATTACTTTTGTCATATTGCCATTGCATGATCATGTAGTTGACATTGAATTTGTGGAAAATCCACCATGCATTATTTTCATACATGTCACTCTTGAATCATTGCACCATCCCGGTACACCGCCGGAGGCATTCATATAGAGTCATACCTTGTTCTAGTTTCGAGTTGTAATCCTCTTGTTTTAATCAATAGAAGTGTGATGATCATCATTATTAGAGCATTGCCCAAAAAAATAGAAAGGCCAAAAAAGAAAGGCCCAAAAAAGGGCAATGCTACTATCTCTTTTTCCACACTTGTGCTTCAAAGTAGCACCATGTTCTTCATGTAATGAGTCTCATATTTTGTGCTTCAAAGTAGCACCTCGCTCTTCATGTAGTGAGTCTCATATTTTGTGCTTCAAAGTAGCACTCGTTCTTCATGTAGTGAGTCTCATATATTGTGCTTCAAATTAGCACCATGTTTTCATATAGTGAGTCTCATATGTTATCACTTTCATATACTAGTGGGAATTTTTCATTATAGAACTTGGCTTGTATATTCCTACGATGGGCTTCCTCAAATGCCATAGGTCTTCATGAGCAAGCAAGTTGGATGCATACCCACTAGTTTTCTTTTGTTGAGCATTCATAGCTCTAGTGCATCCGCTGCATGGCAATCCCTACCCTCATGTTGACATCAATTGATGGGCATCTCCATAGCCCGCTGATTATGCTCACAACGTGAGACTTTCTCCTTTTTGTCTTCTCCACACAATCCCCATCATCATATTCTATTCCACCCATAGTGCTATATCCATGGCTCACGCCATGTATTGCGTGAACGTTGAAAAAGTTTGAGATTATTTAAGTATGAAACAATAGCTTGGCTTGTCATCGGGGGTATAGAAGTTGGGAACATCTTTGTGTGACAAAAATGAAGCATAGCCTAACTATATGATTTTGTAGGGATGAACTTTCTTTGGCCATGTTATTTTGAGATGACATAATTATTTTGATTAGTATGCTTGAAGTATTATTATTTTTTTGTCAATATGAACTTTTGTCTTGAATCTTTCGGATCTGAATATTCATATCACATCTAAGAAGATTTACATTGAAATTATGCCTAAGTATCACTCCGCATAAAAAATTCTCTTTTTATCATTTACCTACTCGAGGACGAGCAGGAATTAAGCTTGGGGATGCCTGAACGTCTCCAACGTATCTATAATTTTTGATTGCTCCATGCTACTTTATCTATTGTTTTGGACTATAATGGGCTTTATTTTCCACTTTTGTATTATTTTTGGGACTACCTATTAACCGGAGGCCCAGCCCAGAATTGCTGTTTTTTTTTTGCCTATTTCAGTATTTCAAAGAAACGGAATATCAAACGGAGTCCAAACGGAATGAAACCTTCGGGAACGTGATTTTCTCACCGAACGTGATCCAGGAGACTTGGACCCTACTCCAAGGAGTGCCAGAGGCGGTCACGAGGGTGGGGGTGCGCCTGCCTCGTGGGCCCCCGACGCCCACCGACGCATTCTTCCTCCTATATATACCTACGCACTCTCGACAGATCGTAACAGGAGCCAAAACCTAATTCCACCGCCAGCACCTTCCTCAGATCCACGAGCCCTCTCGATGAAGTGTGAGTAGTTTACTTCAGAACTTCGGTCCATAGTTAGTAGCTAGATGGCTTTTTTCTCGCTTTTGGATCTCAATACAATGTTCTCCTCTCTCGTGGAGATCTATTCGATGTAATCTTCTTTTTATGTGTGTTTGTTGAGACCGATGAATTGTGGGTTTATGATCCAGCTTATATATGGAAAATATTTGATTCTTCTCTGAATTCTTTTATGTATGATTAAGTTATCTTTGCAAGTCTCTTCAATTATCCGCTTGGTTTGGCCAACTAGATTGGTAGTTCTTGCAATGGGAGAAGTGCTTAACTTTGGGTTCAATCTTGCGTGACCTTACCCAAAGGATGTAAAGGGTTGCAAGGCACGATTGTATTGTTGCCATCGAGGATAACAAGATGGGGTATTTATCATATTGCATGAATTTATTCCTCTACATCATGTCATCTTGCTTAAGGCGCTACTCTGCTTTTTAACTTAATACTCTAGATGCATGCCGGATAGCGGTCGATGAGTGGAGTAATAGTAGTAGATGCGAATCGCTTTCGGTCTACTTGTCACGGACGTGATGCCTATATACATGATCATTGCCTGATAACCTCATAACTATGCTCAATTCTCACAATTGCTCAACAAGAATTTGTTCACCCACCGTAGAATATTTATGCTCTTGAGAGAAGCCACTAGTGAAACCTATGGCCCCGGGTCTATTCTCATCATATCAATCTCCATCACTTTATTTACTTGCTTTGCTTTTACTTTTACTTTGCATATTTATACCAAAAATACCAAAATATTATCTCTATCGATCTCACTCGTAAGTGACCGTGAAGGGATTGACAACCCCTAAGCGCTTGTTGCGAGTAGCTATCGCTTTGTGCAGTACGAGGGACTTGCGCGTGGTCTCCTCATGGATTGATACCTTGGTTCTCAAAACTAAGGGAAATACTTATGCTATCGTGGTTGCATCATCCTCTCCTCTTCGGGAAATCCAACGCAAGCTCGAGACGTAGCACCGCTCATCGGACAAAATCCGACTACCTCTCAACGCCGCAACTCTAGCAGAGTCAACGGCAACCATGGCCAGGAGCGTAGACTGTTCAAGGATTGTCCCATAGAAGAACCTTCTCCTCGAGGACGATGGAAGACCAACAAGCATGGCCTTTTCCCAAGCATGTTTAAGTAGCGCCTTGAAAAGTTGGTGCAGAAGCACCGAGCCTTGCGGCGGTGAGGACGCTTGAGCGGCGTGTGATTTCTCCTGCAGGATCGCTGCCCAAGGTCTCCCAGCCCGACGAGGAGGAGAACCGCCTGCGAATCCATGGGAGCAGCAACGAACGCCTTCTTCGGGAGGGGAATCAAGCGAGGAGGAGATAAGAGCGTAGTAACTCGCAGGCCTCGCCCCGCCCAACTGTAGATCGCTCTGAGCGAAGGGGTGAGGCTATTATTTACTACTAGTACTAGCATTATGGAACGTTATGGGATTGCATTATACTGTAAATAATAGCACTAGTAAGAAATTTTGGCACTAGGTAGTAGTTTTGGCGTGGATTAAGAAATTTTGGTATGTTTTTGCCATTTTTTGTACATGCCAACTAGTGTCAAAAATGTCTTACATTAGGTGATTTAAGGAGTACGTGATTGCATCAGAAAGCAGTACCAAAGATTACTTTTCTCAACTAGTAGTGTGATGTACTGTACTTCTAGTCTAGTCTAGTATAGTGCACCAGTTTTGAACTCTTGAATCTCGTGGCCAAGGAGCTACAGTTGGAAGTGGAGGGTACTACTATTCTCTAGAACCATCGCTGTACTATCAATGCAGGGAAGTACACTGCAGAGTGGCCTAGTGGGTACTCTCGGTGCTATATTCAGCCGCCCTCTCACGCACACACTAGCAGCCTGTTTATCAAATGACGGTTATCGGGGGGAAGAACATTTGAGTTATTTGATACAATGAGACTAGGCTTTTCGCCCATTTGTGGAGGTGTAATGGATCTCGCCGAACTTTGTTAGTAGTTCCTTCTTTATGAATGAGATGAAGCAAAGCTTTTGCCTCCGCTTAAAAAAAACACGCCAAGAGGAATTTCTTTATAGTAGAGCCGATAATGGAGTGAAGTCCATGCGCAATGCCACAAGCTACAGAGTAGTAGTAGAGCACTTTACGACGGAGCCATATTGCACAGCTTCCCAAGGCCCCGCCAGCTTTTCCTGGCCTTGGGCTTAATTGGGAGGCGCTTAGTTTAAATATGATACTAGCTGATGAGGAAGCTGCAAGCGAGGTGCGGTTAGGGCGAGCACGCGAGCCACGGATGTCGGGAAGGAAAACCTGCTCACGTGGCTAGGCTGTCCAAAGGCACCCAGATTGTGGGGCCGCACGCCCTTTCGACTTCAAAACTCAAACTACCCGTATAAAATATGGCTCGCAGCGAAGTGTAGTAGTACTATTTTTTTAAAAAGGTCGCCGTGCGTTCGGCTGGAATCGAACCCACAAAACGAGGTATACACTCCCACAACCACTAGTAGTACTCGCTGGAGTACAATGCAACCTAGAATAGCCTTTTGTCGCTAGTAGTACGTACATTGTTCCTTACAAGAAACCCCTAATAATGCAAGAAACCACTAAAATGCCAAGAAACTACTACCACTTGCATACGTGGTAGACTTAAGATAAGACTACCTTATCAACCATTTTACATGCTATTACCAACAAAAATCCTCGAGTGACCTCCTACCTCCGGCCCGTCCACCTAGTCATCCTCGGCCATGGGACGCAGCTACCGCCGCCGGCAGAAGGCGAGGTCAAAACCGCCGGTGGTGCAGAGCCCATGTTGCGGAAGCCCGGATGCCACTCCGTCCGGCGTCATGGGGTTGCTAGCTAGCCAAGATAGCTCCGCCCAGCTGCTTGTCTCGCAAGGTTTGCTAGCTAGATTGGCACGGCAGCGCGGGCGGTTGCTTGCGCTGCCAAGGCCGCCGCACCAGCCATCCGCTCGAAAGGGCGCCAGCATGGCTTGCTCGCCGTGAGTCACGCCGCCAGCTCGCCAACCTGCAGGAGGAAGCCAAGGGCTGCTCGCTTGTCCAAATGAGCGGCGACCAACTCGCCATCACCGGGCGCCACCGACGAACACGCATCAAGATCTGCTTGAAGTAATGTTCAGAAAAATAATGATTTGAGGGGAATAACAGGATAGAAGGTCGATGTGGGTCCCTCGTGTCAACGGTCAAACAAAATGTGTTGGTTTGCTGCATCACAAGACGGACGTGTGGGCCAACCCTGTCATAAATGGGTTTAAACGAACCTAATCGGTAGGAGTACTAGGTAGTAGTTTTTGGCGTGGATTAAGAAATTTTGGGTATGTTTTTGCTATTTTTGTACAATAGATTCTTCCTAGGGCTGGTTGAAAGTGGTAGTTTTTGTTAAATACTCTACATATTGTAAGTAGGAGGAAGTTAAGCTTTGGAAGCCAATAAGCAAGGCTAGTTATATAGTGCATATGTGTACATGATTGAAAGTAAATATCAACCATGAGTGACTAATATCTTGATGGAAAACTCAAACTATGGAATACTAGGAAAAATGCATGGTTGGAAATACTAGCAATGTTCATGTCCGCTGTAACTAATCATAATTAGAATAATACTTATTCACAAACTTGGTACAAAACACTCTAATTTTGATATACATATGTTTCAATTAGAATATATTCCTTGGGCTGCTTTGGTGAGGTCAGGGAGGGATGTGGTTGGTTTTAAGATACTAATTATGGGTTTTTCTGCAAATTGGTAGACAAGGGATGTTGGTGAGAAAAGGCAACAACTTACCTCACAATCGTTAGATGTAGATCTAATGGTCGAAACGACGGATGGCGTATACACCAAAGATCACCAACTTAGTCTTGTGTAGGAGTACTAGCAAGATCCGCATTGCATGGAACATCAAGATGCATTTTTTATAAAACACTTGTTGTGATTGACCTCATGGAGTAATCCCATGTGTAAAAACTAATGATATCTCGAGAAATATGAGATAAGGTGAAGAGGAGGGGGGTGTGGTGGTTGGTGATCGGACCGAGTGGAGGCATGGGGATTGACGACGCCGGTAGCGGCCACGAGGCCAGTTTGTTCCAGAGGCTTCCTTTCTTAATTGCTCAACAATGAGGTTTGTTGGAGATAGGGATGAACGAGGGAAGGCCTTGTCTGCAAATGTGGAGAGGCGTGCGGTATCTTTTAGTTTAATTTCCATCCGCCGATATAGATCGGACGGTCTATATTGCAAGATGGCACACGCACCATCATCACCACTTCGGTTTTTTTATAAGAGAAGAAATATAAGCATGGAGATACAAACGTATTATCAATACTTGCTTCCGTAAACTAGCATCTACATTCTATTCAACGCCTCGGCATGTGGGGCCTTAGCACAATGACTTCTCGACTGTGTAAAACAAAGATTTTCCCGTCACCGACAAGGAGGGGGTGACGGTGGCGCGCTTTTTGACTTGCTCTAGTCCTAGTAGTCATACTAGGTGGTCTAAGCACATGTAGATTTATTCTTTTTCACATATCGTGTTCGCCGTACTGCCAAGACTGTTGATGAATAGACGGTAAGTTATTCACGGGGAAACCCTTGATGAGCGTGTTTGTGTGTGAGAGAGAGAGGGAGACAGTGTGCGTGTGTGATATGTTAGAGTCTGAGGCAATGATAACAGATTCTTTGTGTCTATGTGTGTGGAGGATAGAGAGAGACATGTACATGGGGCTTTGTGTTGTGTAACGTGGATACACATATACATAATTAGAGAGTGAGTGTGTGAGATACACATGTGGACATGGGGAGAGATGAGGATCCAGATAAATGGGTGTTTGTGCGTGTTTGTGTGTGTTTGTGCACGCATTTGTGTGTGAGAGGGAGAGAGTGTACGTGGAGTAGAGAGACCACTGATGATGTAAACCTAGTATAAGGGAAGGGGAATGGTGTGACATGTGTAGTAGCGGATAGCACGGTGCGGGCTGGGGAGCAGACTATTTGGAAGAGACATCGAGTGTGTGTGGGAGAGGGGTGTGAGAGCGAGAGAAAGAGAGAGCTAGCGAGAGAGAGAGAGAGAGAGAGAGAGAGAGAGGGGTCGTTTGTGTCCATAAATGGCGATAGATAGGGAGACAATGTTGATGTTGTCCAAATTGGCCTATGAACGGAGACGCAAGGGAAGCGAAATCATCGTGTGTGATAGGACTTCATGAGAGATCTAGAATAGATGGTGTAGAGAATAATGTGCTAAATCGAGAACGATTATACATTAGGGAGCTATGCAAAGAGTCACGACATATATGTATGCAGGAAGGAGCTCATGGTCCGCATGTGGGAGAGATAGAAAGAGGAGAGTGGTGCACAAGGAGACAAAGTGTGCTTGTTTGCAGTGGGGTGGTGTGAGGTGAGTGCGAGAACCACATAACTAGGGAGATAGACGCTTGGGGCTTACGCTTTGTGTGTATGGGAAATATACACTCTACATAGTGCGTGTGCTTGGGTAAGAGAGATAGCGGGAGACCTAGAGAGTGAGAAGAGATGTGTGCATGTCCGAGAGACAAAGTGATAGAGACCTATGTTGGGGTCCGGACTTTACAAGAGAGAGGGGTGTTAATGTGCTCGTGTGTTGGTGTTTGGGGGAGAGAACGACTTCTCTATGTGTGTGTGTGTGTGTGTGTGTGTGTGTGTGGTGGTGGTGGTGGTGGTGGGGGTTGACTTTAGATAAAGAGTGAGGTGTCTATATTTGAGGGACTTTAGCGTAATTGAGATATTGTGCACTCATGGTTGATCCATTTGTTTCACAGTTTGTACTATGAAATAACGATACTTTTGAACATGCGTGATATACCTTGATGTACCAGAATTACAGACCTAAGATTGGAATTTTGGAATTTGACTCCATCATTAGCTTTTGTAATTCATTTAAACGGAGGTACATTTTTTAAGCTGGGATTTCGTGATTTCAAATTCATATATCAAACCTAGAGATATACACATACGGGCATGTTCAAACTTTATAATCATCCACTTTATTCATACACATACACATTTTTGCTTTTGTCATCATATTTAGGATAAACACATTTGGAATTTCATTTGAATTGGACCGTATGATGGTATTTGCTTGTAGTAGCTCAATGATCCATATTTGAGTTGAATGGACAATCTAAGTTTCGAGTTGGAGACATTGATTTTCAAAACTTGCACATTTTTTTATGCAAAACAAACAAATTGTCGGCCATGATATCATAGTCGGCCGACGAGAGCAGAATACTTATAATTTTAGGCGCCAAAAGCTTTCAAACTTCCTCACCACATCGAAATATCACACGCCCGAAAGTTTAGCCTCGCGATATTCCTGTTTTACCCTGCCACATGAACGGAAAAGGGCTGCTTTGGTAACTCCATTGTTTTCCCTCTTGCCAACAACATTCTTCCCCAGAGCCCTCCCTTCCCTCCCCGACTTCTAACCACGGCAAGTCACCGATCTAGTCCTCCGCCGCAGCGTGGACCTCACACCCCACCGATCTACCTTCCGCACCTTGGAACCCCAACTACCAACTCACCACTTCACCGAGCCGCTTCAAAGAATCGGCTTGTCCACCGCCTCCAGATCTCCTTGACCGCCATCATGGTCCACCGCACCGGATCTGCTTAACCGCGCCGCCTCCACCACAGCGTAGGCCCTTCATCGACTTCGCCCACCCCTTCGCTGGCCCTTCATACAAGCCTCGTCCGACGCAACAAATCCGCCACCGAAGCACTATACAACGCTACCGCCAAGCCTTCGCCCATCAGACCGACTTGCTCCACGGACGCCATATTCAACTCCACCGCCCTGCTTCACGCCGCAGCCTCATCAGTTATTTCGATTTGTACTACTTCGGTTTTTCTTTATCGCAACTGTTCACTTACCACAAATGAGCTTTCTGTATGTCGACAGCGCCGCAATCATAGCACCGAGCAGCTTCAAAGACGGCGCATACCGCCCAAACTCAACCGCAACACGAGCACCATCGACGATCCTTAGCTATCAAGTATGACAACGATAACCATACGCCGAGAATCGTGTACTATTATCCAACGGCCGGCGCCACGCTCACTTTCCTAGCATAAGCACCGCACCTTTGAATTTCTTCAGGCATCATTCAGTTTTTCATGAGACGCGTTATTCGCTTGCACCGAGGGCCATACTTCGGCAAAGGAACATGTTACATGTGTTAAATTACATACCAAAGGCACATATAGTTAATATGCTTTAGTTTTGTTCTCGATGCCACCTGTTGGTTCCATCGATCGCTTAATGTTCTCTATGCTTAATTACACATCAGCAAACTAGCATGTGGTTCCGCCGCTTTTTGTTCGCTTTTACCCTACATTTTCTCGATGCTAGCTATTACATCACCGCCCGAGCCTCTGCTCATTACTTGTTTGTGTGTTCTTGATCTTCCCAAGTTGCATGACTAATTTGATGCTTCTATTAATTATGGAGCTGCCAACCCCATCAAGCAAAATATTTGTTCTTTTGGTGCCGCACCTCTAACAAGCATAAAAATAGAGGGAAGCAGATATATTGTCGGTATGCACACACCCTTCTTTCATTAGTTTAGATGAACCATTGATGATCAATTCGACCAGTGCATGCGATTAAAATTAATTTTACCTAAATAGATGGTGCAGAATAAACTACAACAACTAGATTTGCAACCACGGATGTTGACGATATCTTCAAAGAACATTGCAACAGCAGCTAGGCTTCACAAAGAACATATGGTAAGCCAAGGTGTTTTAGTACATGTTAAATGTAATGCGAGTGGGCTGCTTTCTTGGCTTGTGCCTCAACGTAATCCTACCAATTACAAATAGTTCAGTTGTTCCGCTTTGTTGTATTGCTTGATTCAATGCTTGTTTGTTGTTACGCTATACCTGAGTTGGCTAATATGTCGCAGAAGGCTCGCTGTACTATCGTAAAGAAATGCATGCCTATTTCATTTGAGTCCTTAACTTTTCCTCTCAACTTCATCACAAGACTGTCTTCATAGTTTATATGAGGCCACATTGTTAAGTGCTTTCTCATTATTTCAACTGCTTAGATGCCTTGGCAACTTAAATATAGCGGTTGTACACTCTTTCAACTTTCATCTTACCATTTTAATTTCTTTTCGCTGATGCTGCTTCAACCATTTAAATATAGTTTGCCATGCTCGCAATAATTCGTCCGTTGCTTACCATGTAAGCTTATCGCCTGGATCATACGATAACTATCTCTTACTTATGTCCAAATGAAACCTTTCAGGATGCCGCTCACACTAGGACACAATGTACAACCCTTAATCTATTTGTGGAAGCAAAGGCGCCATCCATGTTACCGATGGTAGCAGTTCAGAGGCAACACCGCGGAGAGCAGTCCTCGAGCACGATATTATAGTGCTTGAGGCTCTACTAGAGGCGTAAAGAGATGGTGTGGCTGCCATGAATGAGGTAATCTTTATCTTGAGGCTGGAAATTACGGAATTAGCGGCACACATTATGCAAGCAACCCAAGAATTGGAGGAAGTAAGAATGTTGCATTTGAAGACGGAGGAGGTCCTGCTGTTTCGCTATCCAAGCCCAAGGTAATCCCGGTTCTTCTTTAGATACCAGTTGAAATTGTCATTAGATTATTGTACTTGCATGTTGTGTCATGTCTCCGAATGGATTATGTTGCAAGACCCCTATGTTGTCCGAAATTCCATGTTGTCCATGTGTTGTAATGATCCGAATTTTTAGGCGAGGTAATCCTCAAGATTTGTATGATTGACATAAGGTGAACTGTTTTTCGTGTGAGCATATTGTATTGATGAAATAACTGTTTGAATCAGAGTGTATCCAACCTATCAATTCAAGATCACGGCATTTCTAAATCATAATCATATATAAAGGTGGAATAAATCTTTGTTGTGGTTTTGAAGAAATAAATAACAAAACGATAATTATCTCTGTGGATATTCGTAATCGAATACAAATTGATTTGAATTTAGTTTGCCGTGTCCTGTGGCAAACGTGAATGCTAATTCTCCCAAGTTTTGAACGGTTGCTAAACACCCACTATAATTTGTGGGCTGCCCGGCAAGTGTTTATAGATGGAAATTACTGTCACCCCGACACTTGACATCCTTATCGACCGGATTTACACCGCTCTCGATAGGGTAGACTAGTAACTTCAATCGACGTGACACGACGGCCTCGAGCCCATTCAGACACGGTGGGCGCCAAACGTGGGCGGCAAAACACATTTGATTCAAGCTCGTCCAAAGACATGTGTCTCTTCCTCCATTTCTCCATTCATACACGGGGGGCAAAACAAACTCTCCTCGTCCAAATCGATGTAGGCTAATATTTTAAATAGGGCAATGTAACTTCCATCGACGTGACACAACCGCCTCTACCTGTCAGCCCCATTCATACACCGTGGCGCCAACCGTGGTGGCAAAACACCTCTCCTCGCCTCAAATAGTTACCGCAAATATTTGGGAGATGCGAGATTACCGCCCTATCCCCAACCGACGCGATGTCTGAATTTTAAACGGGATAAGTTCAGAATTTTCCCCATTTCGTAGAAGCGCCCCAAAGTTTGAGATCGCCTCCCCTCCATTTCCCCATTCATACACCGTCGGCGGCACAACAACCTCCGCCTCGCGCCAGCCTCCTCCGTCCGCCACCCCATCCTCCACCTTGCCGGAGCTGCTACCCCTACCCCGTCGTCCCATCGCAAGAGATGGACGCTCTCATCCACGACGCTGACCATGATCCTTTCATCGCCTCCTTCGCTTCATCGGCGCTGTCGCCCACCTTCCTACGACCGCCTCGCCCACGGCAACAGGATATATCCTCACCCGCCGCCTCGCCGCCTAAAGTCTTCTTCCCGCCGCCGACACCATCGCACCAAGCAGCACCTCAACGACAAGATAGGCCTACACGGCGCCGCAAGAGAGGTGGTACTCTTCCATATGTGCTTAAGTTATTGATCTCACCCGAAAATAGATCGTAATTTGTTTATCGTATTTTCTTGTCCGCACTCAAATCGTAGTGGCTAGTTGAAAGCAAACATTGGTTGCGTAAGTAGCTTTGTCCGGTTTGCACCTTCAGATCCGCCATGGCACGGGCACTATACTGTAAAGCTTATGGTTTCCCTTTATATTCACTACCATCATCTAGGTGCTTCGTGTCGTGCTAGCACTGCTCCTCAAGACCTCAACCCAAAGCTTACGTGTTCAATACGAATCTGATATGATGCTCATATCACTAAAACAGAGAACGTTTAATTGGTCACCTAATGTTCCTATATTCGCTTCAAAAGCATGTGCGCCACCCATCGTCCAGCTAGTTCCACTTTCCTGATTTTTCTCTTGATGCTTAGGGTTTTCCCTTTATCTACTCTACTATGATCTCCGAGGTGCTTTCTCGTCGCACTAGCATTACTCCACCCTTCAAGCTAAACAACACAACACTCAGAATTCAAAGCTTAGTTGTTCAAATATGATTGTGATATGATACTGATATTAGTTAACCAACACATTTAATTGGTTAGCTAAAGGTCCCACTTGAGTTTCCAAATGCATGTCGCGACATATAGAGAGACAACATAATTGCATTTCTTTATCACTTGTTGACCGTACTTTCTTGTCCATACCAATCCTTAGTTGTTATTTCAAAGCAAACATCGGTTGCTAACTACCCTTTGCGCGGTTTGCAGCTTCAGATCTGCCATCCCACTGCCACGGTCAACATTGTACTGATCATGCTTAAGTTTTCCCCATTTTATAATGACCACAATCAGCCTACATGGTTCCTGTCGTAATAGCACTGCTCCACCCATTGAGCTAAACAAGCTTAGTTGTACAAATTCATATCTGATATTATTGCTGATATTAGTAAAACTGAGAGATGTTTAATTGGTTAGCTAAATGTTCCTACTTTAGTTTCGAAATGCATGTGAGCCACATATGGAGAGACCGGAAAGAATAGTATTTCTCCGTATGCCCGGTTCATCATGGTGTCCAACCGACATTACACTTGTAATATCTTCAATCTGCTTGCTCTTCCGCTTCTTCTTTAAGATGATACTCTTCTCTTGCGGTCGATCGTCGTGGAGTTGTTCTCCTTAGTATATTTTGAATCACAAGTCAGTCGACTTGTTCTTCTTTACTATATGTTGAAGCTATCATCCTGAAGTGTCATCACTTCGAGCTCTCATATTTTGAGTAGTAGGCCACATTATATTAATGCACACAACAAATTACAGCATGCATGGCATCTTTTAAAAGAATTGCAGAGATAGCACAAAGAGTTTACAGGGAGGCAGTTGGATTAGAATCACTTCTGCATTACAAAGAAAATCTCACTTGTTTTTATGTTTTCATGCATGTCGATATTGAACATTATCAAAATGAATATGAGAATGGGCGACGAGAGGAATATTGCGAACGATCCACCGCTAACAAACTTGGCATGGTGGAGGATGGCCTATCTTATTCACCCATCAAGGTGCTTGCTCTAACTTTGCAAAGTTGTATTGGTCGCATATTTTGCATCCGACCTCTTGCATTTCTTCTACTTTGTTACACCATCTCGCTTAGTTTAAGCATCATATATGAGTATATGCCATAACTATCCATTTTCTGTACTCTATTCCATGTGTCGTCACACTATGTTTTTCCAAATAAATGTTGTTCTTTGTGATAGATGTCCAAAAGGAAGAGGGTGAGTGCAGATCCTCAAGGAGTACAAACTAGGTATTTGGAAAAGGTAGTGGTACTGTTAAATCAGATAGATCAGCAGCCACGTAAAACACAGCCCAACTGTACTCACACTTTACCCCTACTCCAAAGGCTAAACCCCTATTAGAACTGCTGGGAGCCCAGCCCACAGTTCTATGATATCAATTCAAAATTTGAACTCCTAAATTTCTGCTTGTGCCTTACCTTCTCTTGTATGAAAACTAATTTCAGATGAATCTCCTTGCTCAAAGGATCATACGATCTCAAAACAATAATGGGCTCAGATTGCTCTTGTCAAGACTCTCTCCCTTTGCCTTGTAACGCTGTACTTAATTAATTGCTATTTGATTATGTATCATCACCGCACTGAGCTTCATTATCCTCTGCTTTCTTCCAATATTATTTGATCTATATTTACTCTTTGCAAAATGTAGAATAATGGCAACGCTTATAAAGAATTTTCTTTGGGGAATTTATTGAATTATCCTTCCATCAACATGGAGAAGGGCTTTGTCCAGCCCGTGTTAACATGTAATGTAAGTTCATCCTTCTCAAGCCTTCAAACTTTGTTCTAGTATAGATTTGGATAGGCATCATTGCCTCCACTGCTGTTTGCTTTGCTGTTTACATCTGATTGATGTTTGCAACAACTACCAGCTTCAAATTGTAGTTGTAAAAACATGTTCCTTATGCGTAATGATCCATTTATTTGCTTATATAATTGTGAAACCTGTTACGTGTCTCCTTGTTTCTCTTTAGAGTCGATTCTTACGCCAGTGCAGAACTTTAGGAAGATAGTGAGCCAAACCATCTTGAGGACAGCGAGATGACCCCAAGGTCCTGTCTTGATGAAGACAAGGAGTTGAAGCTACTCACCAAAGAGTGTGAGACAACCTCTGTGCAGCTTGCTGCCTCAATCAGCTCGACTTCTTCAAGCCTCAACTTAAAGCGAAAGGCTTGCTTCAGCTCATCCGACTTGAAGTCAAAGATGCAATGAAGATGTCGAGGACTGCCGTGCGCACCATCATGCCTTAAATCTAGTGTTGATGCATCTATCATTGACACAACCGAGGTCTACTCAGCTTCTTTACTGTTTGGGGGCCCGACCGCCGTGCCTAGTGCCTTCAAGTGCTCTCGCTTTGTATATTCTTTTGTCGGCGCGCTTATTTGCACTAGTGGCGAACTTTGATGCCCAAAGGATGTAATATGTGATAGCCGTGATAGCCTAGCGTAAGTTGCTTGCTTATTTATTTCCTTGTTGTCTTGTTTATTTGTTTGCTTGTAGTCATTGTAGTTCTTTTTCCGTGGTTTGCTAGTGGCTGCAATATTTTTAAAACTAGGCCACAATAACCATGGGCTAATATTTATCAGAGTGACACCGGGCCTCCTACGGGTCGAGAAACAATGGGCCTTCTACGGGTCAGAGAAACAATGGGCCTTCTACGGGTCAGATCATCAATGGGCCTTATACGGCAAGATGATCGACACAAACATGGGCCAATAACATGTCAGATTATGGCCGTAAACGGGCTAGAGTTGAATCGTCTGCTCATGGGCCACCATAACGGGCCATCGCAATAGGCCGATTTCATGACGCTATGAAAACGCCCAACGTGTTAACGGACCACAAACGGGCCGATCAGAACCACGGGCTGAATTTGGCCCATAAGCGTAAAATGACAAGAACGGGCCATAAGTAAACGAATCGCCGAAATGAGCCCAAGAATAAATGGGCTCGAGAAGGCCGAAGATAACATGGGCTGGAAACGCCCAACGGAATAACGAGCCCTTAATGGGTATAAAGTGATACACCGCTCATTACGGGCCGCCACCACGGGCCGTTAATGGGTGTAAAGTAATACATCGTTCATTACGGGCCGCTTTCACCACGGGCCGTTAATAGGCCAAGAGTTACATAGGGCCTCATATGGGCCGAAGACGCCATGGGCCATACATGGGCCGGTGAAAACGGGCTCGAATCATATTGCGGCCCGATGACGCCATCGGGCTTCGGATAGGGCATAACGGGCCTTGGGTTAGCGGGCTGTAAATGGGCTATATGAACAGCCGTTAACAGCTTTAATGGGCCGCCCGCCACCTTTCGACCAAGTCAAACGGGCCGCCTTTTCACAAGAATGGGCCTCGTTAGGCCGTGCCACGGTCGACGTATCATAGGCGCCTTCGTCCAATGAGTGGATGACATCTGTCCCAACGGTGAGCCGACACGCAGTTTCTCCAGCAATGATGATTTTACACGGAAAATCCCCATTGGTCGGGTTGTTAACGGGTTATCGGATCCAAAACCCGACCCGATAGCTTAACGGCGCTCCTTTACGGTGGATGCCACGTGTCGGTCACCCTTGACGAAAGCACTTCGTGACACGCGATTTATCGTCATGGAAGTGGACACTTCGTGATGATAATTTTGGTAATGTCATGGAACACTTCTACGACAAAGACGTGTATGATTATCTTGATTCTGCCATAAATTTGTCATGGATGTACATGCATGAAAAAAACGCGACATACCGTGACAAACACGTATCATCACGGAAGTGTATTTTTTGTAGTGTTTCCCAAGACCGTTATCACCGCCCGCCTGCGGGCGCCACCGAGGTGTTCTCTGGTGCTTTCGCCACTCAGAGCTCGCTTAGGCGCCTTTTTCCCTTTCGCCTCCTTGACCTGCCTCCCGAGGAGAGGGACAAGAAAGGGATTACGGCATCTTATCTCTTTTTAGTTTGTAAGCCTCGTGGGCCTTTGTTAAATTTAAAACTTGTAATCCCTTTGCTCATGTTTTTCATCTCGCATTTAACCTGCACTCTGTATGGGATGTTTTTAATGAAAAAGGGATGCTTGCCGGGTTTTTCGCTCATGGTAAATCCTCATGACAAGGAGCTTAATCCTTGTTATTGTTTAAGATAAACGCTTTTCGCCTAGAATAGGCCTTGCCTTCCCCCACTCCACTCGACTGCTCGCGCCTTGCGGAGGCAGGATGAAGTGGGCTTGTGCCCTCGTCCCCACCTCCTTGCCGCCACCAAGCTACGACCAAATCCGGACCCGTGAAATAATCCTTAGGTATAGGAAAAAGGGAGCACAGCAGCCTAGAGATAAAAACGAGGTTTCACATACCCCATCCGTTCAAATGCATGACAGAGGATAAAAGATTTATCTCGATTCTCCAGCCCCGCAATCTCATCTTGCCGCTGTTGATCTCAGGTTGCAGCCCCGCAACTCGGGTTTGTCGGGTCGGGCGCCGTCCGCTTCTTCTTTCCGAGTAGCTCAGCCAAGTGCTCATGTGCCCCGCGAACCAAAGGAGGATGTAAAAGGAACAGATAGACGCCAAGACTGACCTCTAGGCTAGGCGTTAGTCGCCGCTAAGCACTATCAACCCTAACCAAGGAAGAGACTCACCTAGCATGCATGTTATAACTTAGGGCGCCAGGCTTCATTTATTTATGCTCGTGGTCCAAGGCCTGCTTTGTACAAAGGGTCACATGCCTTGCCGCAAAGCTTGTACAAAAGGTGGCTTGTCGGGAAGCCCGCAAGTCGCTACCACGGGTAAACTTGCGAAGATGCTCGATGTTCCAGTGAGTTGCTCACTGGTACGGCATCCTCGGTCTCCAGGCGGACTACGCCAGGCCTGGTGACTCGCATTACCCGATAAGGGCCTTCCCACTTCGGTGTCAACTTGTTGGAATTCTTGGCCGATTGAACGTGCCGAAGAACAAGGTCACCTTCCTCAAAGCTTCAGGCATGAACCTTCCGGCTATGGTAGGGATCAGAGGAGATTACCTTAAGGGAGGGGTTGGCTTTGAAATCCACGGTCAAATACTCCGGATCTGAGAAGGATTTGAGAGGGGGGGAAGAGGAGGGCAGAGGGGAGGCACCGAGCCTGTGTTTGTGTGGGGTGGGGGTGTGTGGGGTGGGATGGGTGGGAGGGGGTGAGTGCAGCCTAATAGATGTCCAGATGTGTAGCGCCTAAGGGCAAGGTGCCCTATTAGACAAAGGCAGCGCTTGCCCTTAGGGCGCAGACACTCGACATCCCACCAGAGAGCAATATAAGCTGCCCAAGAGCTTTTCAACCCAAAAAAGTTGTTAGTTAGTGTGCAGCGCTTAAGGACAAGGCGCTGCAATCTGCCTAGTGTGGCGCCCAAAGAAGAAGGCATCAAGACAAGATATTGCGCCTCCCTTAGGCGCCTGACACCGACTTTGCAAAAAATTGGTCAAAAGCTACCGAACGCTTCGCTGTTTTTGACTGGCATTGCCGGTAGCGTGCCACTCTCACAGCCGCCCGAAGACGATCTTCCTTAAGGAGCGTCGCATCATCTTGGTGCAACGGCTCTTGCTCAAGCTCATCATAAGCGAGCACTCGAGGTAACCCAGATATGAGTTCCGTGGGGAGAACCGCTTCTTCCCGTGATACCTGTGGCAAAGGTGTCCGCCGGTGGCTCGATTTGGCATTGTCCAGATCGACCAAAGAACCACTGACAACTCATCAATCCAGCGCCTTCCACTCTTGTGCAGCTTGTCAAAGGTCTGCTCAAGCCTCGCAATACTTCAAAGATTTGCCCTCTTCGCTGGCCGCTGCTCCATGGATGTGCCATGCAAAAATGACCTTGCTTCCGAGGTCTTGGATGTACTTCATGAAGGTGTGGCTTGTGAACCACGTGCCGTTGTCGGTGATGACTCTGTTTGGCACACCAAAACGGCAGCATCAGTCCTTGAAGAACTTGACGGCCGACCGAGCAGTCACCTTCCTCATCGCTTCCACCTCCGCCACTTTGTGAACTTGTCGATTGCAACTTACAGTACTCAAAGCCCCAAAGACGGGGAAAGGGCCCAGATATCGAGCCCAAGACCGAGAATGGCCAGAGAGAGGGATTGTTTGAAGGGCTTGGGCTGGTTGATGAAGCTTTTTGAATGGAACTGCACGCTCACACTTGGTTACTAGTGCCGTCAAGATCCTAGAGGGCGGGGGTCAGAAGAAACCTTGCTGAATGCATTCTCAAGAAGGGCCTCGACCATGTGGGAGCCACATATGCCTCCATGTATCTCCGCCACCAGCTCCAAATCCTTCCTCCGAGGGGATGCACTTGAGTTTCACACCGCTCGCCTTCTCCGCACAAGACGCCATCGATTTAACTGGTACATGGCGGACCGACGGGCTACTTTCTCCGCTTCTTCCCGCTCCTTAGGAAGCTCCCCTGTTTAGAGGAATTGGACGGTATGTTGCGCCCATGCCGGAGCCTGGGGCTCGACGGCAAGGACCAAAGGCATCTCTTCCGCCATGGGAGCGGCCGTCTCTATGGCTATGGCTTGACGTCGCCGAGCCGGCTGTTTTGGGCAGTTTCAAGATCTCGCGGCAAGACCTTTGCCGGCAGCGCCAGGGGCTCTGGTAGGAAAGTACTTGCCGACCTGATTTTCTCCGCTTGCTCGCCCCGCTAATGGTTCGATAGATGGTTGAGTTAACCGAGCAAAACGCACTGGTTCCATTGTGTAGCTTGAATGCGCACGCTTCAACAGTAATCGGCGATGTCGCTTCCCGCCTCGGGACGGTTCACCGATACCGCCAAAGCGCTCCTCCAGCTTCTCACCTCATCTACGTAAGTTTCATCAATGGGCTCTAATAATCCTTGTTGACCGCTGCATAACGAGCTGCGAGTCACCCCGACGATGAGCTTTAATCCCGAGGTTCATCGCGATCCCGAGACCGGCAAGCAATCCTCATACTCAGCAGTTGTTGGTGGACATCTCTCTGGGAAGTGCATCCGATCACGCATTTGAGGTGTTCTCCTGGGTGCGACGAGCAAAGCACACCGCACCGCGCTTTGTAGCGAGAAAGCCCCATCAAAGTACATGATCCAACAGCGGGTCCGCTTCCTTGCCGGGAGAGTGGTCTCTGATTTCTTCGTCAGCGCCGAGGTCCATTCTGCGATGAACTCCGCCAAGACTCGGTCTGAATTGTCGAGGTACTTTCAAACTTTAAACCAAACTTGACAGCTCCAAGGCCCATTCCACAATCCTTCGTTGCGCCTGGATTGTGCAAGATCCGCTGCAACAGGAGGCGGTGACGACAAGTGATCTCGTGGGCCCGAAGTAGTGACGCAGCTTCCTCGAGGCCATAAGGAGGTCAAGAGCAATTTTTGCACGCTGAATACTGACCTAGCCCTCGCAAGAGGGAGTCGACAAAGTAAACCGGTGATGCATCATCTTCTTCTTTGGCACCACTTCACTCGATTGCGCTGGCATTGCCTTGGTGGCACCAGACTCGCCGGGCTGCGCCTTTGTCGGCACCAGGGGCCCTACCGGGGAATCTTTGGCTTGCCATCCGCTGGTTCTCGCCGCCATTGCTGCCTCCTCGTTGACCTCCCTCTCAGGTTACTCAGGCGGGCGCCGACCATTTGATTCGTCCGCTGCCGATACAGCAAAGAACGGCTCTTGTGGTTTAGGCGCAACCAATATTGGCGTGAGGAAAGGTATTTCTTCAGATCCTACAAAGGTTGCCTCGGCTTCTAGGGTCCACTCTATTGGGCCTGCCTTCTTCAAGATTTTGAAGAAGGGAAGGGCGCGCTCGGCGGACTTGGAGATGAATCGACTCATGGCGGCAACACATCCGTTGAGCTGACGCACATCCTTGATCCGCTTGGGCGTCTCGATATGCTCAATAGCCTTGATCTTGTCCTGGTTTGTTTCGATCTCTGGCCATGACCCAAAGAACCCGAGAAGCTTGCCGGATGGAACGTCAAGACGCACTTCTCGTGGCTCAGCTTGAGGTTGATCTTGCGCAGTTAGCAAATGTCTCTTCCAGATCTTGCACAAGAGTTGGCCCGCCCTGGTTTTGACCACTATGTCATCCATGTAGGCCTCCATATTTCTATGGAGCCGAGGTTCAAACCAATTTGACTGCTTCTTGCAAACGTTGAGCCAGCACTCTTCAACCCGAAAGGCATCTGTAAAAAGCAATACGCACTCACATGGGGTGATGAATGTTGTCTTCTTCATCCTCTCTTGTCATGAAGATTTGGTGGTAGCCCGAGTAGGTGTCGAGGAATGATAACAGATCACACCCGACTATGGAGTCAACAATCCGTCGATGCGCCGCAACGGGAAGGGGTCCTTAGGACAAGCCTTATTAATATCTCGTAATCAATACACAGCCTCCACTTCCCATTCGCTTTGGCGCACTAATACCGGATTGGCCAACCACGCTGGGTGGAGCACCCCACCACCAAACCTGCCGCCCAACTTCCCCGATCTCCTCTATGATGAACTCCTGCCTTTCCGCAGCCTTCTTCCGACCTTCCGCTGACGGGCCGCGCGGGGCAGCAGATAACTAGGTGGTGCTCAATCACCTCCCCGGGAACACCGGGATGCTCTGGACGCTGGCATGCAAACACGCTTGACATTTTCCCCGCAGAAGGTGATGAGCACGCTTCCTATTTGATGTCAAGGGTGGAGCCTATGATGAAGGCCCCTCCCGGCCATCCTCCCCCGGGCACCCTCTTGTCTCCGCGGCGTTCGGCTCGATCTCTTGCTCTTGTCGGTTGAGCTTCTAGCACGCCCTCAACGGTAGCACAACACCGAGGAGGTGCGCCTCACGGAGTGGGTGCGAGAGGTCTTGCTGGCTCCTTCATCCCTCCCGGCCTTCAGCGGCAGAGCAGTGCCTTGACGGCAGCTGCTGCAATCGCTTCCCCAGAGTTGGTCGGCGCAGATCAGCGATCCTTCTTGCTCTGAGGGGACGGAGATGATGGTCAATCGCCCGGCATCTTTAGCATGTTGTAGGCGAGTGTGATGCCGCCATGAACTTGGTTAGGCCAGCGCCGAGGATCCCGCTAGGGCAAGGGATCTCGCCACGCCGAAGACGATCCTCTCCGCCCAGTAGTTCAACTCTCCTCCAAATGTCACGGCAGTGTGACCTTTCCTTCGGGCTGGCTCCTCCTCGATTGACCCCTTGAAACGCGGCTGCTTCCTTGAGGTCTCCATCGGGATTTGTAACCTTGATCACGACAGCGCAGATCAGTTCAGCCGCTTCGCCAACCAACATCTTGTTCACCCCGAGGTTGCGATCGCTACGAGACCAACAATGGTAAACACCGACCGCTGTAGTGCGGTCAGGTGGTCCTCGGCCAAAGATGAGGGGCGGCAGGACCACTTCACGCTTCGAGCCGAACAACGGTCTCGCTGTTGTAATCTCACACGCCTAACCGCTTGAGCCGGGCGGTGAGAGGTATGCAGCAAAGGCGCCGCCATCGACGACATGGCCTCCAGAGTTTTCTAGAACCCTTGCTCACCGTGACTCGCCGTCCTCGCCGTGATCGCCGCCTTCTTGTTTCTTTCGCTGCCCCGGGCGGCCTCTTTTTGCTGCTTGTTCTTGCCGGGCGGCCTCCTTGGCCACCACACTTCTTGCCGGATCCTCAAAGACCGCCCCGGTCCTTCTCCTTGTCCCGCTTTTCAGATTTCAGCCTTTTGCTTTCAGCAAGCAGCTCGACTTGTCGGCAGTTTTGGAGGTCGTGGCCCTTGGTGCATTGATCTGCAAAGATATTTGCCGGAGCTTCCTCGATTGTCAGTAGCCGCCAGTGTCTGGCAGCGGCGCACCCGCAATCTCTTGCCGGGCGCTCGCTTTGACCTTCTTGCCGCAGCACGGTATCGTCAGATCCTCAACGCAAGCACGGCCTTGCCTTTGCGCTTCGCTATGCACACCGCTCTTCTTCGTGGTGGCGGCCTTTCATCCAGAGTCGGTTTCGCTACCGCGCTCTTCGCTGTGGTACTTCCTTCCTCTTCAGCCCGGGCGCACTTATCGCCGAACGTAGAGCTCGGCCACATCCTTAACCTTGGTCATCGCCAGCCTTCCACAAGATCTTTATTTGCGATGGCGCGACGCTCGTGGAACGCGCTAATCACAAAGTATGGGATGAACGCCGGGATGTTGTACGCACCGCCGAATCTCCGATGTACTTGCGCAGGTCTCCCCTTCCTTCCGGGAATGATATGCGCATCATCGTTCGGCCATGAGCTTGTGGCCTCCTGTGAAGGCGCCAACAAACTCATGGCACATATCTGACCAAGAAGAAATGAAATCCACCAGCAAGTGCATCAACCAAGACATCACATTGGGATTGAGCGCCAGCGGGAAATAGTTGGCAAGCACCTTGTCGTCGCGAGCCCCGCCGCCTACCTCGCGATGGGTGTAGATGCCGAGGAACTGGATGGATGGGTCTTGCTGTAAGGTATCTCGCCACGACGCCGGGCTTGAACGCGGCGGTGGGATGGCCATCGAACTGCCTCAGCTCACGGTAAAGCCGGGCAGCCCACCTGTAGGTAGGTCACGCCTCCCGGTGCGGGTGGTCCGTGAGCGGTCCCGCCTCGCTTGTCCGACCGGGCGGCGAGCCAGGCCGGGCCGACGGTGGTTCGAGCTGCCATGAGCTCGCTCCCGAAGGACCTGGTGCTGGTCGCGGAGGGTCCGCGGGTCGGATGACACTATGGAGATGTTATCACAAGCATCGTCGCGACGGGCCAACGCCCGTGGCGGCTGGCGAGCAGGAGGAGAGTGCACCATGTCCGCCGCCTCCCCGTCCTCCCAAATACCAAGATGTGGTGGTTCGCTAGAGCGCCGACCAAGGGCCTCCGGGTCGTGGATCGTCTTTGTTTGCAACGGCGACGAGGCTCCGGATGGTGGCCCTCCACTCGTCGAGCTCCTCCGCAGCAGGAGGGAAGTCGAGGTGCAGCTGTGCGCCGCTAAAGCCTCACCGGCGTAAGGCGGCGACAATAGCGTGGATCGCGACGCGCTTCAACTTCTAACTATGTTAGAAGGAGCTCCGTCACGACCCAGCGGCTGTGTGCCATTTTCACCAGTGCTTCGGTGAGCGTGCTGAACCCCTTCATCTTGCCGATGACGCACAGGTTCTTCCCACGGCGGTGCCTGTGGTCACCAACGTGGTCGACGCTGTCGGCGGCACACCATGGGAAGAATGCCGTGGTCGCTGGTGTAGGCGCCCCGAGGTTGCCGCGCCGCCTCGAGTCGGCACAACCACGCCTCTAGAGGGCCCCGCTACCGCTGGGGCCCAGCCCGTTTGGATCCGTGACATGTAGCCGATCGTCTGGGCGCCGCGAACGATGCTTTCTCACCAGTTCGACCGCTCGGGCGATATCGGTGCTCACGGGTCATGCCCAGTCCGGTTCACGATCGTCCGCTGCTCGTCTGCACCAAAGACGGGTCGCTCGCCCAAACGAGTCGACCGCCGTGGCCGCTTTTTCTTAGGGGCCATGGCGATGAAGAATCATAGGCTAACTACTAGACCAGATTCTCACAATTGCGCCCTACCAAGCGCCCAAAGATGTCGTGAAACGACACCTATGGGATCATAAGAATCCCTTACTACGATTGCCGGGCGCTGGGTTGAGATAAGAGCGGATCTAACATAGAGCACACGGCTCGCTTATCCAGGTTCGGGCCACGAGGATGTGTAAAAACCCTAGTCGTGCTTTGGTGGGTGTATTTTAGAGAGTTCTTGAGCTCTCTAACTAGCCGTGATCGCGTGGTTCGAAGAGCCGAATCCTCTCCAAGATGCCATGGGCCTCCTTTATAGTTGAAAGGGGCTGCCACAAGGACACAGGAGGTGGAAAGGCGCATAAAGGCCCCCCGAGCTTATCGCCAGACATGTGACAAGACACATTTAATGCGTGGCTTAGGTGTCCCATTGCTTTATCGGGACGGGCGAGGCCTGCCCGTCTGTCGCCGCTTCTCCTCGCTTCGACACGCGCCCCAGCAAGTGATGCATGCGGTGCCATGTAGGCAGGCAGGCAGCTGGGTGGCACGATGGTGGAGCCTTCACGAAGATCTGCATGCATGTTGCTACGCAGGTGCCCGCCGAGCTGGTTGGGCTGGCAGCTGCATGGGAACGGTGGTGGAAGCTTGGTTGGTCGCGGGTCTGGCGGTGGTCCCGCTGGCGTCCTTGGTGAGGGCCTTGCCGGGTGGTCTGGCTAGGGTCTTGCCATGGCGCGCTGTCGTCCCCGCCAAAGGTCTTGCCGGTGGTCTGGTAGCCTTCCTCGGCAAGGACCTTGCCAAGGATTGTTGTCTTCTAATCCTCATATGATCTTGAATATGTCTTCACAAAGATCTGCATGCCACCACGGAGGTGCCTCCCGAGCCCTGGCCCCACGTGGATGATGGTGTTGGGGATCGTGGCTCAAGGGTGGCTCGCCTGCTGGTGGGGCGAGCTGTCCGCAAGGGTCTTGCCGAGGGAACCTGTTTCCCCTCTACTCTTTGTGGTCTTGGCCTGGCGTTGCCTTGATTGTCTTGGGCTTCGCCTTACCTTGGCTCACCTCCCCTGCTCGCTTGGTGTGGTCGTGGGCGCTGCCTCGACTGCCTGCACATGTAAAGGGGCACAAAAGCTTGCCCTCTTTTGCACAATCGACAACCGAAAAGTGTGACACTTTGCCTCACTACTTGATGTACTATTGAACCTCTGTTCTCGCAAAGTATCAATAAAGCGGTTATCTTTCTATACCAAGTTGTCGTGTGTTGCCAGAAGACATGATCTCTGGGCTGGCAATGCAAGGTAAACCGGTTGCTCTGAGCTGGGGTGCCACAACGCTTGGTAACAAAGCCGCGCTGAATGTAGGACGCCCTAGACAGCCAACGCGTTAGTTGAACGGTAGTTAGTAGTCTTGAGTGCCGGTAGTGTATGTTTGCATCTGGCTATTTCATTGCATGCATATAGATTATTTTATTACTGATAGACTAATGGTTGTGAGTGTAGATGGCTCGAGTGTCGTTACCGTACCATTCTGAGCCAGCACCTTACACCTCTCCGCATCTTCTTTGGAACTTGCGGCGCCGACTTTCATCCGACGGTGACGAATTCCTGCAGCACTAGGTGTACCGAGCTGAAGGAAATATGCCCTAGAGGCAATAATAAAGTTATTATTTATTTCCTTATATCATGATAAATGTTTATTATTCATGCTAGAATTGTATTAACCGAAACATAATACATGTGTGAATACATAGACAAACGATAGTCACTAGTATGCCTCTACTAGACTAGCTCATTAATCAAAGATGGTTATGTTTCCTAACCATAGACATGTGTTGTCATTTGATTAATGGGATCACATCATTAGGAGAATGATGTGATTGACATGACCCATTCCGTTAGCTTAGCACTTGATCATTTAGTATATTGCTATTGCTTTCTTCATGACCTATACATGTTCCTCGTAACTATGAGATTATGCAACTCCTGCTTACGGAGGAACACTTTGGTACTACCAAACGTCACAACGTGAATCGGGTGATTATAAAGGAGTACTACAGGTGTCTCCAAAGGTACTTGTTGGGTTGGCGATTTCGAGATTAGGTTTTGTCACTCCATTGTCTGAGAGGTATCTCTGCCTTCTCGGTAATACACATCACATAAGCCTTTGAAGCATTGCAACTAATGAGTTAGTTAGAGATGATGTATTACGGAACGAGTAAAGAGACTTACCTGTAATAAGATTGAACTAGGTATTGATACCAACGATCGAATCTCGGTAAGTAACATACCGATGACAAAGGAACAACGATGTCGTTATGCGGTTTGACCGATAAAGATCTTCGAGAATATGTAGGAACCAATATGGGCATCCAGGTTCCGCTATTGGTTATTGACCGAGAATGGTTCTAGGTCATGTCTACATAGTTCTCGAACCCGTAGGGTCCGCACGCTTAACGCTTCGATGACAGCTTCATTATGAGTTTATAAGTATTGATGTACCAAGGTTGTTCGAGTCCCGATGTGATCACGACATGACGAGGAGTCTCAAATGGTCGAGACATAAAGATTGATATATTGGAAGCCTATGTTTGACTTCGAAAGGTTCCGATGAAAACAGAAGTTACCGAACACCGGGGTTACCGAACCCCTCGGGGGTCAATGGGCCTTGATGGGCCATAGGAGAAGAGGAAAGGGCCGCCCAGCAGGCCGCCCTCTCCCTCTAGTCCGAATAGGACAAGGAGAGGGGGGCGCCTTCCCTCTTCCCCTCCCCAATCCTATTCCAACTAGGAAAGGGGAGTCCTACTCCTGGGAGTAGGACTCCTCCAGCGCGCCTTGGGCTGGCCGCACCCCCTTGCTCCTTTATATACGGGGCAGGGGGCACCCCATGACACACAAGTTGATCTACGGATCGCTCTTAGCCGCAGCGGTGCCCCTCCACCATATTCCACTTCGTCATATCGTCATGAGCTTAGGCGAAGCCCCGCGCCGGAGAAGTCATATCATCGCGAGCTTAGGCGAAGCCCCGCCGGTGGAGCATCATCATCGCTACCACGCCGCTGCGGTCGACGGAACTCATCTCCGACACTTTGCTGGATCGAGTCCGGGATCGCCATCGAGCTGAACGTGTGCGAACTCGGAGGTGCCGACGCTCGTGCTTGATCGGTCGGATCGTGAAGACGCACAACCACATCAACCGCTTGTTATAACGCCCGCTCGGCTCACGAGGGTACGTGGACGACATTCTCCTCGCTGCTATGCCATCACCATGGTCCCGTGTGCGAGGAATTTTTTGAAATTACTACGTTCCCAACAAAGGGCATCCGAGCCTGGTTTTATGCGTTGATGTCATATGCACGAGTAGAACACAAGTGAGTTGTGGGCGATATAAGTCATACCGCTTACCAGCATGTCATACTTTGGTTCAGCGGTATTGTGAGATGAAGCGCCCGACCGACATTACGCCAGACGCTTACGCCGAGACTGGTTTCACCGCTCGAGCACTAGTTGCTTAAAGGTGACCGCGGTGTCCGCTCTCTCACTTTAGTTGAACTGAAAAGTATACGCCTCGTCCTTGCGAAGGTTAAAACAGCACCAACTTGACAAACTATCGCTGTGGTTTTGATGCGAGGTAAGAACGGTTCTTGCTCAGCCCGTAGCAGCCACGTAAAACTTGCAACAACAAAGTAGAGGACGCCTAACTTGTTTTTGCAGGCATGTTGTGATGTGATGTGGTCAAGACGTGATGCTATATTTTATTGTATGAGATGATCATGTTTTGTAACCGAAGTTATCGCAACCGGCAGGAGCCATATGGTTGTCGCTTATTGTATGAAATGCAACGCTATGTAATTGCTTTACTTTATCACTAAGCAAGAGCGATAGTCGAGAAGCAATAGTTGGCGAGACGACAACGATGCTACGATGGAGATCAAGGTGTCGCTACCGGTGACGATGGTGATCATGACGGTGCTTTCGAGATGGAGATCACAAGCACAAGATGATGATGACCATATCATATCACTTATATTGATTGCATGTGATGTTTATCCTTTATGCATCTTATCTTGCTTTGATTGACGGTAGCATTATAAGATGATCTCTCACTAAAATTATCAAGAAGTGTTCTCCCGAGTATGCACCGCTATGTAAAGTTCTTCGTGCCGAGACACCACGTGATGATCGGGTGTGATAGGCTCTACGCTCAAATACAACGGTGCAAAACAGTTGCACACGCGAATACTCAGGTTAAACTTGACGAGCCTAGCATATAACAGATATGGCCTCGAACACGGAGACCGAAAGGTCGAGCGTGAATCATATAGTAGATATGATCAACATAGTGATGTTCACCATTGAAACTACTCCATCTCACGTGATGATCGGACATGGTTTAGTTGATTTGATCACGAATCACTTAGATGACTAGAGAGATGTCTGTCTAAGTGGGAGGTTTTAATATGATTAATTAAACTTAAATTTATCATGAACTTAGTACTTGATAGTATTTTTGCTTGTCTATGTTTATCGAGATAGATGGCTCGTGTTGTTGTTCCGTTGAATTTTAATGCTCCTTGAGAAAGCAAAGTTGAAAGATGATGGTAGCAATTACACGGACTGGGTCCATAACTTGAGGATTATCCTCATTGCTGCATTGAAGAATTACGCCCCGAAGCACCGCCGGTGCCAGCGCCTGCAGAGAGCAACGCTGGTTGTGAACGCTCCCGCGAGCAAAGTCGATGACTACTCGATAGTTCAAGGTGCTATGCTTTACGGCTTAGAACCGGTCTTCAACGACGCTTTGAACGCTATGGAGCATATGAGATGTTCCAGAGTTGAAGTTAATATTTCAAGCAAATGCCCGGATTGAGAGATAGGAAGTCTCCAATAAGTTCTATAGCTGCAAGATGGAGGAGAATAGTTCTCAAAGAACATATACTCAAAATGTCCGGGTATAATAATCACTTGATTCAACCGGGAGTTACTCTTCCGGATGATAGTGTCATTGATGTAATTCTCCAATCATCGCCACCAAGCTACAAGAGCTTCGTGATGAACTATAATATGCAAGGGATGACTAAAACAATTCCGAGCTCTTCGCAATGCTAAAAGTCATGGAGGTAGAAATCAAGAAAGAGCATCAAGTGTTGATGGTCAACAAGACCACTAGTTTCAAGAAAAGGGCAAAGGAAAGAAGAAGGAACTTCAAAAAGAACAGCAAGAAAGTTGCTGCTCAAGAGAAGAAACCCAAGTCTAGACCTAAGCCCGAAATCGAGTGTTTTTACCGCAAGCAAACCGACACGGAAGCGGAACTGCCCCAAGTATTTGGCGGATAAGAAGGATGGCAAGGTGATCAAAGGTATATGTGATATACATGTTATTGATGTGTACCTTACTAGAGCTCGAGTAGCACTGGTATTTGATACCGCTTCTGCTAATATTTGCAACTCAAACAGGACTACGGAATAGGCGAGCACCGCAAAGGACGAGGTGACGGCGCGCTGGGAAATGGTTCCAAAGTCAATGTGATCGCGGCTCGGCACGCTACATCTACCTTCGGGATTAGTTTTAGACCTAAATAATTGTTATTTGGTGCCGCGCTGAGCATGAACATTATATCTGGATCTTGTTTGATGCGAGACGGTTATTCATTTAAATCAGAGAATAATGGTTGTTCTATTTATATGAGTAATATCTTTATGGTCATGCACCCTGAAGAATGGTCTATTCTTGTTGAATCTCGATATAGAGTGATACACATATTCATAATGTCGAAGCCAAAAGATGCAGAGTTGATAATGATAGTGCAACTTATTTGTGGCACCGCCGCTTAGGTCATATCGGTGTAAAACGCATGAAGAAACTCCATACGATGGACTTTTGAATCACTTGATTATGAATCACTTGGTACTTATGTAACCGTGCCTCATGGGCAAGATGACTAAAACACCGCTTCTCCGTTGTATGGAGAGAGCAACAGATTTATTGGAAATCATACATACGATGTATGTGGTCCAATGAATGTTGAAGCTCGTATGGATATCGTATTTTCTCACCTTCACAGATGATTTAAGCAGATATGGTATATCTACTTAATGAAGCATAAATCTGAAACATTTGAAAAGTTCAAAGAATTTCAGAGTGAAGTTGAAAATCATCGTAACAAGAAAATAAAGTTTCTACGATCTGATCGTGGAGGAGAATATTTGAGTTACGAAGTTTGGTCTACATTTGAAGCAATGTGGAATAGTTTCAAGAACTCACGCCACCCGAACACCACAGAGAAATGGTGTGTCCGAACGTCAGAATCGTGATTTTACTTGATATGGTGCGATCTATGATGTCTCTTACTGATTTACCGCTATCGCTTTGGGGATATGCTTTAGAGACGGCCGCATTCACGCTAAATAGGGCACCATCTAAGTCCGCTGAGACGACACCATTATGAACTGTGGTTTGGCAAGAAACCAAAGTTGTCGCTTCAAAGTTTGGGGTTGCGATGCTTATGTGAAAAACTTCAACCCGATAAGCTTGAACCCAAATCGAAAAATGTGTCTTCATAGGATACCCAAAGGAGACATTGGGTATACCTTCTATCACAGATCCAAGGCAAGACATTCGCTGTTAAGAATGGATCCTTTCTAGAGAAGGAGTTTCTCTCAAAGAAGTGAGGGAGGAAAGTAGAACTTGATGAGGTAATAGTACCAGCCCCTTATTGAAAGTAGTTCATCACGAAATCAGTTTCGTAACACCTACACCAATTAGTGAGGAAGATAATGATAATGATCATGAAACTTCAGATCAAGTTGTCACCGAACTCAGAGATCAACCAGAGTAAAATCCGCACTGTAATGGTACGGTAATCCTATTCTCGAAGTCATGTTACTAGATCATGGTGAACCTACAAACTATGAAGAAGCGATGGTGAGCCCAGATTCCAAAAATGGCTTGAAGCCATGAAATCTGAGATGGGATCCATGTATGAGAACAAAGTATGGACTTTGGTTGACTTGCCCGATGATCGGCAAGCCATTGAGAATAAATGGATCTTTAAGAAGAAGACCGACGCGATGGTAATATAACTGTTTATAAAGCTCGACTTGTTGCGTAAAGGTTTTCACAAGTTCAAGGGGTTGACTACGATGAGACTTTTCACCAGAAGCGATGCTTAAGTCTATCCGAATCATGTTAGCAATTGCTGCATTTTATGATTATGAAATTTGGCAAATGGATGTAAAAACTGCATTCTTGAATGGATTTCTAGAAGAAGAGTTGTATATGATGCAACCGTAAGGTTTTGTTGATCCAAAAGGTGCTAACAAAGTGTGCAAGCTCCAAAGATCAATTTATGGTCCTGCAAGCCTCTCGAGTTGAATAAACGCTTTGATAGTGTGATCAAAGATATGGTTTTATATGCACTTTGGAGAAGCCTCAGATTTACAAGAAAGTGAGGGGAGCTCAGAGCATTTCTAATATTATATGTGGACTACATATTGTTAATTGGAAATGATATAGAATTTCTGGATAGCATAAAAGGATACTTGAATAAAAGTTTTCAATGAAAGACCTCGTGAAGTTGCTTATATATTGGGCATCAAGATCTATAGAGATAGATCAAGACGCTTAATTGACTTTCACAAAGCACATACCTTGATAAAGTTTTGAAGAAGTTCAAAATGGATCAGGCAAAGAAAGGTTTTTACCTGACATAAGGTGTAAGATTGAGTCGACTCAATGCCCACCACAGCAGAAGATAGAGAGAAAATGAAAGATGTTCCTATGCTTCAGCCATAGGCTCTATCATGTATGCAATGTGTGTACCGCACTGACGATGCTTAGCAAGAAGCTTGGCAGAAGGTACCAAAGTAATCCAGAGTGGATCATCGACAGCGTCAAGAACATCCCGAAATACCAAAAGGACTAAGGATATGTTTTCGATATGGAGGTGACAAAGAGCTAGTCGAAATGGTTACGCCGATGTAAGTTTTGACACCGATCCGACGATTCTAAATCGCAAACCGGATACGGTTTTATTAAACGGTGGAGCTGCTGCTTGGTGCAGTTCTAAACAAAGCGCCGTATGGATCTACATGTGAAGCGGAGTACATAGCTGCTTCGAAGCAGCAAATGAAGGAGTCTGATGAAAGAGTTCATTTCCGATCTAGGTGTCATACCTAGTGCATCGGGACCAATGAAGATCTTCTCGTGACAATATCGTGCAATTGCCTTGGCAAAGGAATCCAGATTTCACAAGAGGACCAAGCATATCAAGAGACGCTCAATTCCATTCGGGACCAAGTCCAAGTGGAGACATAGAGATTTGCAAAATACATACGGATCTGAATGTTGCGACCAGCTGACTAAGCCTCTTCCACGAGCAAAACATGATCAGCACCAAGACTCCATGGGTGTTAGAATCATCACCGTAATCTAGATTATTGACTCTAGTGCAAGTGGGAGATCAAGGAAATATGCCCTAGAGGCAATAATAAAGTTATTATTTATTTCTTATATCATGATAAATGTTTATTATTCATGCTAGAATTGTATTAACCGAAACATAATACATGTGTGAATACATAGACAAACGTATAGTCACTAGTATGCCTCTACTAGACTAGCTCATTAATCAAAGATGGTTATGTTTCCTAACCATAGACATGTGTTGTCATTTGATTAATGGGATCACATCATTAGGAGAATGATGTGATTGACATGACCCATTCCGTTAGCTTAGCACTTGATCGCTTAGTATATTGCTATTGCTTTCTTCATGACCTATACATGTTCCTCGTAACTATGAGATTATGCAACCCTGCTTACCGGAGGAACACTTTGGTACTACCAAACGTCACAACGAATCGGGTGATTATAAAGGAGTACTACAGTGTCTCCAAAGGTACTTGTTGGGTTGGCGATTTCGAGATTAGATTTTGTCACTCCAATTGTCGGAGAGGTATCTCGGCCTTCTCGGTAATACACATCACATAAGCCTTGTAAGCATTGCAACTAATGAGTTAGTTGTGAGATGATGTATTACTTGAACGAGTAAAGAGACTTACCGTAACAAGATTGAACTAGGTATTGATACCGACGATCGAATCTCGTAAGTAACATACCGATGACAAAGGGAACAACGATGTCGTTATGCGGTTTGACCGATAAAGATCTTCGAGAATATGTAGGAACCAATATGGGCATCCAGGTTCCGCTATTGGTTATTGACCGAGAATGGTTCTAGGTCATGTCTACATAGTTCTCGAACCCGTAGGGTCCGCACGCTTAACGCTTCGATGACAGCTTCATTATGAGTTTATAAGTATTGATGTACCAAGGTTGTTCGAGTCCCGATGTGATCACGGACATGACGAGGAGTCTCAAATGGTCGAGACATAAAGATTGATATATTGGAAGCCTATGTTTGACTTCGAAGGTTCCGGATGAAAACAGGAAGTTATTCGAACAGCGGGGTTACCGAACTTCGGGGGTCAATGGGCCTTGATGGGCCATAGGGAGAAGAGGAAAGGGCCGCCAGCAGGCAGGCCGCCCCCCCCCTCTAGTCCGAATAGGACAGGAGAGGGGGGCGCTTCCCTCTCCCCCCTCCCCAATCCTATTCCAACTAGGAAGGGGGAGTCC
>JAHIAM010004168.1:0-48531 GCA_021605205.1 Aegilops longissima | reverse complement strand
ATATATAGCCGCTAAATTCTCAACCTAGAACGATGTGCATGCCATGTAGTAAACCGATACGGAGGAAGTATAGTAAAATGAGGTGATTTTACCGAGCGATCAGCGGGGAGAATGGCTCTGTCATGCGGTCCCACGTGTCATGATGTACCAAGGCGATGCGCGTGTCCTCTTGAGGCGTATAATACTAGTACGTGGTTTGAGATGATGTCGAACCGGTGTGAAATAATGGTTGCTTCGTCTGTCTGGGAAGGTGCGGCATTGTGATTTGACGCCTCATTGCGACATTACCATCGGGCGGTACGAGTGGGTGCGCCCCTCGTTGTTCTCGCATCGTTATTTGGTGCTTGACACGCCGATTCGGTTGTTATATGTCCCACATGTCGCGATAGCAGTAGCAGTAATTCATGAAAGGGAGCGCCGACGGAGGAGTATACTACAGAATTCATGAAAGGGAGCGATTTAGTTTTGGAAAAATCTGTTTTACGGAGTACGCACTCACTAGGGTTTATAGGGCTCATCTAACAAACATTCGCTTTTCCGCTTGATAAGTCTCAATTCTACTATACTAGTAGTAGTACCATTACATGTTGGATTTCGAGGTGCTAGATCACCCGACGCAAGCAGTGTCAAGAGGAAACTAACCAATGCATGTACAAGTTCATGGAAATTTAGTGGTCATTCATGCATTTGTTCTAATTAATGCTTCGTAAACATAACTTCTTGAGAAAAATGAGCGACAGTGCAAACTACTTACATTAATTCACCACTCACCGCTTACCTTGGTTGGAGAGATTTTGAAATTGAGCCATAAACCGAAAGGAGGGAGTAGTAACTTTGTCTTGATTACTATTTGTGGCCTTGTATAGATGCAAATGTATTTTTTAAAGTGGCCTTGTATAAGTAAATAGAGGGAGTACTAACCAAAGTACATAGTAGGGACAAGGAGTAAACGGAGGGAGTAGTAAAATTTTCTCTGTGGTGCGAGCCATCACTGCTGGGCGTAGGGAGCGGGCGAAGGCGCACAAGAGTAGTAAGCTTCACCTCATCCTCATGAGCCACCGCGCCTGCGGGCGGGGAGACGTGTACTAAGCAAGTTTCTCCTGCTCATGAAGTTGACGGCACACATCAAAAGGACTCCAGTATAGAGCCTTGCCTCTAAGGTAGGCCCCACATGGTTTGCCTCTTTTTTGTTTAACATAATGCCTCAAGTCGCAATTTGTTTGTTCACCCGTGGTAGACGATCCTCCTCCACCAAGTGGACAACCAAGACACGCGCAAATTACCACGGGCTGCCTTTTTCATACAGAAATGAGCTCCACTGCACCCGCAAGGTGTGGTTGGGAAAGAGACGGAGTACGGCGCCTGCATGCACCTCTTCTTCAGGCACGCCCCCAGCCACGTGGTGTGTGAGAGAGATACAAACCTAGACATAATGCGCCGCCCATCCCCATGCCTCCGCCTAGTCCCACCACCGGTCACCATGCCCCACTCCTCCTCACCTTATCTCTCATATTTCTCCTCCATTTTTATATACAAGGCCACTATCAAAATTACAATTTGCAGATATATACAACACTCGACACTAATCGATGCAATATTAATGGTGTTTGCCTCGTGGTACTAGCAAAGGAGGACATTAATTATCCCTTGCATGCGTAAGTTTGTAAAAAATGCAGCTTGATGTTCGCAATGCACGGGCATCTTGCTAGTCCATGAAAACAACACATGGCAAAATTCCACGGCTAACGAGGGATTTGAATCTGTTGGGAGGGGCTGTTTGATCTTACCCGTAGCCAAAATATTGGCACTTTTTGTCCACCGTGCCTTTTGCCACCGATGAACGAGGAATGGCCCGGTGCTCATGCTGTCATGCATCCTCCAGCGCCGACGTTGGAGACGAGCTTGCACGAGCTGTGTTTTTGTCCCATTAACGCCGCCTCGAGCCGCCCGCAGACCGATCAAGCACCCGCAAATTACGCTTATCCAACCGTAGCTGCATACATTATGACAAAGAACTCAACCAACCGGACGTAAATTCAGGCAAACACATAGACAAACTGATATTTCATATAAACAACGACGGAAAATCATATAAAATACCGGATTTTCACATAAACATGACGGATTTCATTACATTCAAATGAACTACGCGGTGCTAGTTCGACAGACAAGTATATAATACCTGGCCTAAATGGTCGCCTCACCGATCGATTTGTGTTCTCATGTCCGGCAAAGACGACACCGGACTGCCGGAGCCCCGGAGGTATATGCTTCAACACAAAGGACGGCTCGCTTCCCCACCGCCCAACTGATATCATTGGTTGGTGCCAAGATGATGGTGGCCGCACCGTTCGAAGTTCATCACCGCCACTACTTCGCCATGGCCGCACCGCTCGAGTTCATCCTAACATTGGCCTCTTCCGTGGAGCCCATGCGGGTCGAGGAAGGTCTCGCAACAAAAGGATCCGCAAGACACCCACTGTGTACGCCGGCGCCGCCCGCGGTGGCCCGCATGGGACCCAAGCGGCGGCGCCTCCCGTGTTCTACTTCTCGGCGATGATGGCGGCGACGCGAGGCGCCGGCCACCGACTCGCCGCCTCCACGCACCCGGATTATGTCGCCATTTGCATGGCGCGCCGCCGCATGGGAGTCTCGCCACGTAAACGGAGATGCGGTACGAGGCGGCGGCGTGATGGCAGCAACGACGCCTCGCGCGCCGCCCTCGCTGCTGGCCTAGAGCAGCGAAGTTGCTGAATCGCCGGCTTGGGGGCGGCAATCGCTCCGCTTGGGCAGGGGAGGGAGGTGGATCAGCGAGCTGCATAGCTCAGATCCGCGGGCTACCCAGCCGCTTGGATGCGGAATAACTACTCTTCTAAGCCATTGTAAGAGTGGACAAATGGTGGAGGAGATAGGGAAGCGCGGAGGTGTGCGATTCTTGGCCGTGTTTGGCCTCGCTTAAATAGGAGATTAGATAGACGACGGACGGGAGGAGCTCGCCGGTGTTGCATTTAACGCCGCCGGTCATGAACGGACGGTGTCCGTGAGTGGTTTCTGCGCCCACACGGGCGGTTTCATGGAGGCGCTTGAATGCGCACGGAGGCGTTGTTCACTCGGCATGCCATGAGCGGCGCCGACTCGACCTAGGACATCATACGTTTCTTCCACTAACGCAGGGCTTTTTTGGGTGCATGGCCTGCATGTCGCTGACCCAACGCAGCAGCGACAATGTAGGAACCTTTGTGGGGCCAGTATGGTCGAAGCGGCATTTCATAAACCGATGATTGTTCATTGAGTGTGACATCATCTTTTCATGTAGTTGCTTACTATGTTGATAGCCTGCTCGATACGCTAGATTCATAAAGACCGATGCAAACATCAATGTTCTCGCTTATCACGATAAGATTGATTAATACCCGTGAATAATCCATGTCCTTAACAAAGGGTGCATGCATGTATAGGTTGAGCGTGTGTCTTGCGCCGCTTGCTGTGTGCATGCAAAGGCATGAAAGTGTTGCGTGCATGCAAGGGTGCGCTTTCAGTGTTGCATGCATGGGTGTGTACGCGCAGTGTTCGTGAGTGCATGTGTACGCAAAAGGTTGCACGCCAAAGATGCGCAAGCGTGTGTACATTATGTCTACGCAGTCAAGTTGTTGCACGCCTTACATGCGGGCGCGCATGTGTACGTGAGGGTGAGGCTACACGTCACGACCGACTTTTTCATCTACATGATCTTGAGATTTTACGGTCACCATAGGTGCCTCAGAGTCGAGTGGAACGCCTCCTCCCACCGAAAGTACATCACCGAAAATACTAAAATTAATAAAAGATAAATGCGAGCACCGGACTTTAACCTTGGTGGGCTCGAGAAACCACTGTCCTCTAACCATCCAACCACATGTTGGTTAGCACGAAAAATGTATGTGGTGACCGTGATGAGCTTATTCTCAAGTCCAGGACTATATCGCTTTCGCTTCAAATACAATGACCGTAAGTGTCGCCAACAAAATACGGAGCACGATCAAATGCAAAGTCCGCTGCTGTCATCAACAAAATATGGAGACGCACTCATGAGCTAGATACCATTGTACTATTGTATATGCTTATTTTCTTAGTGGCCATTATGCGTGTGGTGTGGTGGGTACATCATTTCTAGTTGTGGTGGGTCAACATGAAGACTCATGGGTCGGTTCCATCCTGCACCACATATAGGTTGGACCGAGATGTTATACCGAGACCCATGTGGAGGACTAGGCGACAACGCGGTTACCAGAGTCGCGGAGGACTCTATCCCCACCGTGATAAGCCGACTATATATGATTTGTAACCCTAGGCCCTTAGTATGTTATACAAGCTTGGGGGCTAGTTCGTCGATAGTATACACACACGACAATGCCTGGTATTCACGTACTTTGTACACACCCTATCACTAATATACAGTACCAGAGTAGGCTCTTTCTTCAACCGCAAGGGTCCGATCCAACTAGGGTAAAACTTTGCCTCATATTACCATCCAGCCTAACAGCCGTGGATATCTCTATCAATGATATGATGAAATCATATCTGCCAACTACTATTAGAGAGGTGTGTCGGGGGCAAAAAGTAGAGAGGCCTAAAGATAATGTGCGTATGGAGACACGAGGCACATATATGTGCGATAGAGGGCTAGTAGAGACCGTGCATGTGTATATATGCATGTGAGAGAAATAGTGTTTTCCAACTGACATTAGTGAAAAGAGTGGTACATATTTGTCAGAAAGACACAGAGAGAGAGAAACAGAGAGAGCATGTGCGTGAGACACCCCGACACCCTGAGAGAGATTGTGAGCATGTGTGAAAGAGAAATGCCGAGGCATATAAAGTGTGTGCACTTATGCGTTAGATAGAGAGATATATAACGCGTTTGTGAGAATGGGGAGAGGCATAGTGCATCTACATGTAAAAGGCGGTTCTACGCATTAAATTAAAATATAAATGACATTATTATTTTTGGATGAGATCATGAATTTTGCAAAATTATGTATGGACTAAAAATCGGTCTATCGACACCCATACTCTATTGAATTCTAGCATGTGCATGTGTTTATTTCATATTATCGATCCATAGAGTGAGAGCGGTTTGAAATACAGGCAATGGATGCTTTTGCAATTCATATATAAACATTAATTAGTGCACTCCATGTTGTTAGTGTGAAGCACTTTATACATTTGTCACTTGCATGGATACATTCCAAATTGCTAGCTACTTAAATAAAATACATGTCTAATTCAACATAAAGGGGTTTCAAGATTCAAATTCATAGGAAGTGCATTCATCTATTTGAACCCTAGATAATGGCATTTGTAAATCAGATGTAAAAGGGGCATCAATCTTTGTTGTGAGTTTGAACATGCTATATATATTCATACGCATATCTAACTTTTTTTGCAACCAAGGAGATTATACCGAACCATGCATGAACTGAGGTAAGTTGCATATTTTTAATATATACTGTACAATGTATATTAAAATGTACCCTCCATTCCAAAATAATCGTAGCTTTAGGATTTTCAAGAGTAAAGATTTTTGAAGTTTGACAAATCCTGAAAGTTCAATTCAAGAGAACCGAAAACGTTAATGCTTCGCTCCCAAATATTGAATGAAGCACCAAATAGGCTCTCGTCACCCAAAACCGCTGAGACTAATGTTTTGGTGGTAGGAAATTATCGCCCCGACTGCCCGTAGCCTATCGGCCCGATGTCCAAAGGTCTAAACCGGGTAGGTTTGTAACTTCACCAAGACGCCAGCCTCAACCGCCCGAGAAGCATTCATACGCTGGGCGCCTAAACACCCATGCGCCGCCAAAATCTATCCCACCCACATTTGGGACACCGACATGACTGTCCTACCCCAACCCACAATATGTTCAAAATTTAGATGGGGCAAAGTTTGTAAATTTCCCCAAATTTCAAACAAGCGCTGCTCAAACCAAAACATTGTTCCTCTTAGTTCCCCGCCCATCCGCTTTCCCCATTCATACTCCGTGGGCGCAAAACGCCTTCCACCAGCCGCCAAACCCCAGCCTCCTCCCTCCACCCCATAGCGCCAATCCACCGCCGCCTCCTCCATCACGCCGAGCCGGTACCGACGCCGCCGTCCAACGCAACCGCAACCGCAACGCTTCAAGGACTTAGCAGCTGAAGCCAAGGCAGAGCTGCTTCCACGACGCTAACGCCGACGCGGCGCTGCATCAGTAACCACTCCGACCACGCCGCCTCGCTTTCATCGCTGCGGCTCCACTGCTACAACCGCCCACCGCGACCGAGTTGTTCCCATTGCCAGGCTGCTCGCACGCCGGATCTGCTTCCCCACCGCCGATGACGGCCACCGCACCACACTCAACAACTTGGCCATGGGTTCGCCCAAGGCTGCACTGCCTTCCACAACTTCTGCTTCCGCAACAACAAGATCATCGGAAAAATGTAGGAGGACACAACATCGCCAAAGTAAAGAGGTACTCTCTTCCTTATTCATGCAAATCTTACGCCTCCGCCACACCGTATTCATCCCACGAAAGAAACTAGTTGAGCGCTTTCATCGTGATCTTCTTCGTGATACTAAATGCACAAGGTTTCTCCCTTTACTATTTCACCTTTGCTAGAGGTCAAGAGTCTGCCTAGATTTCAATTCAGGGTCACGAACCGCAATTAAAAGAAGCAGCACCCGCTTAGGTGCGCTGAGCACCTAGTCCGCCTGTTTCTCGAGGAAGCGGCGATCGGTGTTCATCATAGGGTGTGGGGCGCAGGAGCTGCTTGCGCCTGATCCGGAGGTCGGCGGGCTTGAATGGATGGCCGGGCGGTGCAAGCACGGCAAAGCGGTGAGGTCGAGGGAGGGCGCAGCAGGGAGGAATACTGGCCGGTGGTCGCCGGCATTTCGAGGAAGATCATCAACACCGACTGGGCCGGAGGTAGATGAAGGCGATCTGCCTGTTTTTGTACATCGGACGGTGCAGAAAAAATGGATCAACCTATTTTCTTTCAATGATCGTTATTTTCATAGAATCCTGTAGTAATTGAGTGTGCCATGCATGTTGTAGAGCTATCATATGTCTCCCGTCATTTATTTCTCACCGACCTGCTATCTGCTACCTTTACACTGTACTAATTGTGCACACACTTTCGATAAACTACTTGTCTCATTGGGAATACCCTCTTATGCAGAGCTAGATTCTGTAGTTGAGTTGACTTAGCTCACCCATACTCACACTATTGTTTTTTTATGCATGGGTATTTCAGACTCGACGCAAAGGTTGATGAATGCAAAAGAAAAGATGTAAGTCGCCCAGGTAATTCAAGATAAGCAATAAGCGCCAGCCTAATGGGTGCAAAGGTCGCAGCTGGAGACAAGAACGTAGCTCGCAGTTGATGATCGCAATTGCCACACACAACCATCCTGTGTGCTTGCTTTAACTTTGCTACTGCCAAATGTGGTTGCATGTTGCATATGGTGTCTAGGTTGTATTGCTTTCAATTTGGTTAAATTGCATCTGCTTACTTTATACATTATACCTTTGATAATGACATGCCTTCCTGTTTTTGATACATACTACATATGTCTATTAACCATGTTCGTACATCAAACTAATGCTCTTTTGTATCCCTCGTCAATCACTTATGATGAGAAAGTCACCCGGTGGGTTACCGTGAGACGCCTCTACTGCTTAAAGAGTGCGTGTCATCCTCCCACATGATTCTCAAGAAACAGCAAGGCTAAATGAAGATAGTCAACATAGCTCTCTAGTTGATCACCGCAATTCCCCACACCACCATCGCAGGTGCTTGCTCTACTTGGCAAGCAGGATATGTGGTTGCATGTTGCATATGGTGTCTACCTTGTAATGCTTCTAATTAGGTAAATTGCATCTGCTTAGTTAACACATTATACCTGTGAATATGACATGCCTTCCTGTTTTTGGTACATGCTACGCCTTTCTATTAACCATGTTCTTACATCAAACTACTTTTCTTGTGTATCCCTCATCAATGCTCCTAATTTGTTAAATTGCATCTCCTTAGCTTACACATTATACATGTGAATATGACACGCCTTCCTGTTTTTGGTACATACTACATCCGCCTATCACACCATGTTCTTACATCAAACTATTGTTCTTGTGTATCCTCATGCCTATCGCTATGATGAGACAACACGCTGTGGGTTAATATGAGACGAATACTTTATAAAGAATGCAATTTCATCCTCCACATGATTCTCAAGAAACAGCAAGCCTAAATGAAGATATTGAACGTTGCTCAGCACCAAGACAAGACTTCCCCCTACACCACCATCACAGTGCTTTCTCCAACTTCAGCAGTGTGATATGTGGTTGCATGTTGCATACGGTGTCTAGCTTGTAATGCTTCTAATTAGGTAAATTGCATATGCTTAGTTTACACACTATACCGTGAATATGACATGCCTTCCTATTTTTGGTACACACTACATCTATGTGTTAACCTTGTTCTTACATGAAACTACCTCTCTTCAGATCCTCGCATCAATCACTTACGATGAGTCACCTTTATTCGCTGTATATTGCATATTATTTCTAGCCTGCTTCCATGTGTTGCTTCTAATTTGGTCAAATACATTTGTTAGGCACCCTTTAATTTGGCAGAGTGATATTGGTTTCATCTTTCATATGGTTTCTAGCTTGCATCGATTCTAATAAGTTCAAGCACCTTGTGCTTAGTTTACACTTTATACATCATACATGTCAATATGTCACGCCGTCTGTTTTTCATACATATTCCATCCTCCTATCATGCGGCTGCCTTACATGAAAGTAGTGTTCATCAGTATCATGCATCAATAAGTTCTAAAGAGCAAATTTTATTCCTTTTTCTTGTGGGTTTGACTTGACAAGGCAAAATCAAGAAAGAGGAAGGAAAAGAGTAAGGAAGGCGATGATGGTGGTCCTCTCGCAAAGAACGTAAATGAGCATCTGCATCGATTCTCCTTGTACCGATAGTGCATTACATGGTCCAAGTCTCCGCCCCCTACTCCACCATCCAAGGAGCTTGCTCTAACTTGGCAAAGGTGATATCTGGTTGCATGTTGCATATGGTGTCTAGCTCAGATATTCTAATTAGTGTAAATCTGATCCGCTTAGCTTACACATGATACATGTGAATATGACACACTTTCCTGCTTTTTGGTACATACTATATCTGTCTATCACACCATGTTCTTACATGAAACTACTCTTCTTGTGTATCCTTCATCACCACTTATGATTGGACACCTTGTTGGCAGTGTGATATTGGTTTGCGCCTTGAATATGATTTCTAGCATGTATTGCTTCTAGTTTGATGAACGCCACCTATGACGAGACAGCTTTTAACTTGGCAGAGTGATATTGATTGCACCTTCCATATGGTGCCTTGCAGTGTTTCTAATTTGTTGAAGTGCCTTCGCTTAGTTACCACATCATAGGTGTGAATATGTCAAGTCATTCATTTTTCGCATATATTCCATCCTCGTGATCATGACTTTGCCTTTCATCGTAGTAGTGTTTGTCAAGATTATGCATGAATGAGTTCTCAAGAGCTAATGATATTCTTTTTCTTGTCGGTATGACCTCACAATGCAAAATCAATAAAGCTGAAGGAAATTGGCAAGGCATTGGATGATGGTGGTCCTTCCGAGCAACTCAAACGGAGGTTCTCTACAGATTCTACTCCGCCATCCTCCCAACAAGATTCGCAAGACAACGCAAGGCTAGATAACAACGAGCTGTAGATGATGAGCACATATCCCCTACTCCACCATCACAGGTGCTTGCTCTAACTTGGCACTATTATATGTGGTTGCATGTTATGTATGATGTCTAGCTTGTATTGCTTCTAACTTTGTTGAATTGCATCTGCTTATTTTACACATAATGCCCGTGAATATGACATGTGTTCTTGTTTCTACATCAAACTACTATTCTTGCATATCCCGATCAATACTTATGATAAGGCACCTTTAAGTCGCCACTGTGATATTGGTTGTGTCTTGCATATGATTTCTAGCATATACTGCTTCTAATTTGTTGAAACGCCATACAGCTTTGAACTTGGCAGAGTGATATTGGTTGCATCTTTCATATGGTGTCTAGCTTGCAAGGTTTCTAATTTGTTGAAATGCCTTCGCTTAGTTACCACATCATAGGTGTGAATATGTCACACCATCTTGTTTTTCATACATATTCCATCCTCGCATCATGTGTTTGCCTTTCATCCGAGTAGTGTTCACAAGATCATGCATGAATGAGTTCTCAAGAGCTAATTTTATTCCTTTTTCTTATCGGTTTGACTTCACAATGCAAAATCATTACAGCTGAAGGAAATTAGTCCGTAGTGGATGATGGTGGTCCTTCTGAGCAACTCAAACAGGGGTCTCTACAAATTCTACTCCGCCATCCTCCCAACAAGATTCGCAAGACAACACAAGGCTGGATACCAATGTAGCTGTGTAGATGATGAGCACATCTCCCTACTCCACCATCACAGGTGCTTGCTCTAACTTGACACTATTATATGTGGTTGCATGTTGCGATGATGTCTAGCTTGTATTGCTTCTAACTTGAATTGCATCTTCTTACTTTACACATAATGCCTGTGAATATGACACGGTTCCTGCTTTCTAGAACATACGTGTACATGATGATCACATCTCCCCACTCCACCATCACAGTGCTTACTCTTACTTGGAACTGTTATACGTGGTTATGCTTCCGTATGATGTCTAGTTTGTATTGCTTCGATTATGTAGAATTGCATCTCGCGTAGCTTACAACTATACCGCAACCATCACTTACCCATAAGACACATTTAACTTGGGACTGTGATGTAGTTTGCATCTTGCATTGTCTTCTAGCTTGTACCGCTTCTAATTTCTTGAAATGGCACTTACGACGAGACACTTTTTACCTGATAGAGTGATATTGGTTGCATGTTCATATGGTGCCTAGCTTTCATTTCTTCTAATTTTGTTGAAATGCCTTCCGCTTACTATTTTTTCATACATATTCCATCCTCCTATCGTACGTGTGAATATGAAATGATGTCTTTTTTTGTATATATTACATCCTCCTATCCTGCGCTTGCCTTACATCAAAGTAGTGTTCGTCTGTATCATGCATCAACCAGTTATGCAGAGCTAATTTTATTCATCTTCTTGTGGTTTTGACTTCATAAGGCAATATCAGAAAATTGGAAGGGAAAGAGTTAGTTAGGGGATGTTGGTGGTATCTCGCACCGACGCAAACAGAGACTCTAGATTTGCCACTGCCATCGCTAATGAAGTTGAAGTCCCAAGTCTACATGATGAGTTCATCTCCGTGACTCCACCATCACAGTGCTTGCTCCAAGTTGACAAAGGTGATAATTGGTTTCATGTTGCATATGTTGTCTAGCCTGTATTTCTTCTATTTTGATTAAATTGCACCGCTGAGTTTATACGCTATACATGTGAATGACATGGTCAGGTCAGGTCTAGAATACATCGCATCTATCTATCATACCATGTTCTTACATCAAAGTACCGCTGTTGTGTATCCCGATCAAGAATCTCATGATTGGACGCTTAACATGGCAGCTTGATAGTGGTTGCATCTTGCATTGATTTCTATGTTGTAACGCTTCTAATTTTTCGAATTGCCACTTATGACAAGACACTTTTAACTTGGCAGTAGTAATATTGGTTGCATCTTTCATATGGTGTCTAGCTTGCATTACTTCTATTTTCTTTAAAATCCTTCGCTTAGTTTGCACATCTAGCTGTGAATATGTCATGTCATTATGTGTTTCTTACATATTCCATCCTCATATGGTTGTCTTACATCAAAGTATTGCTTGTCTCAGATTATGCATCAATGAGTTCTCAAGAGTGATTTTATTCTTTTGTGTTGTGGGTACAGCTTGACATGGCAAAGTCAAAAAGAGCAAGGAAAATAATATAGTAGGGAGGTCATACTCGTCGGGTGAAACGGAAAAGGTTCTTTCATCGAGATTTTGCCGGTACTTATAGCAAAGAGAAGGTCCAAGTCCACCGCTAAATCTACAAACACAAGATCACCGCTTCCACTAGCTACAGATTCGCCTAACTGCATTCAAAGATCTCACTCAGCCATTGCTCGCTTGCTTCGAATCGCCAGTTCCCAAGCTGCCTTCACACCTAACACTACTCCAAGCAATCACCGACACAACAGACTTGGCAAGATCAGATGAACCTCATGAGCATCAACACCAAGACGGTACCGATCGAGTCAAGTTGCAGCTTGCATGCCCTTTATATGTACTCTCACAATTTGATGTACACTAACACTTTCCATATTCGTTGTTGAACTAGCACCACAAAGGCAAGCGGAAACAGACATCGTGGATAATGCTTGACAGATTAACAAAATCTAAAGGAGGAAGAATGGAGATCCATTTTGAGGCAGGTTTAAAAGGCCACGGATGCTACAGAGTCAGCCAAATTAGTATCGAGGCAGCCGCTGTCAAGTAGGGTGTCATGCGCAGATCCTCCCAACATGGATCCAAAGACAGAATGAGAAAGACAATACCCAGTTTAACACCTTCCTTGACCATTTATCCGTAGTAATGTTATTCATCGCAATTAGTAATATTGTCTTGCTCGTCCCATACTTTTTAGCTTCCTCCTAATAAGACTCACATTCTTTTTCAACATATGAGGTTCAAGTTGATCCAAAGATGATGCAACTAAATAAGCATGCACTCATGTTTTCCAGTTTGCTTCATGAAAGTATCGGTACCACCTTAGAAAATCTCACTTTGAAGGCAAGGCTAACAATGAAACCGCCCAAACATCTCCAAAGGAATATATTACAGATGAAGACCGGACAGCCCTTGTTAAACACCGGTCCGATCCAAAGTATCGTAGGCTATATGTATTTGATCGACAACATATTGAACTTGTATTTATGTATGTGCCTTACAAGTGTATCTTCTTCTAGGCTAACTGCTTGAAGAACAAAACCAACCATTCTAAAGTGGAATTCCAATGACAACAGATCTCATAGCTATATTGCACATCGCGAGGCTTATGTAAATAGCTGCTACTTCCTTCTTTTTTTGTGTGCCATATAATCGTATCTATATTGACTTGTTCCAAATACAAAGGAAAGCTCGTATGACCAAAAAGAACCTGAACCAAATGCAAGGCAAATCTTCAAGGATTGCCACACCAAGAAGATGAAGGGCATGAGCACACCAGCTCAAGCCGCTGTTGTAAGTCCTTACCCTCCCGCTTTGAACTGATTGGTACTGTGATGTGTTCATTTAACTACTTTGTTTGCAGCCAATGTCAGCTTATTTTGTTCACTTTTATACACAATTGTCTTAACGTATCATTTCACCTTACATGGTTTAAAAGAGATGGAGGATATTCTTTGGTCTTGATCTGTAATCTAGTTGTTATGTTCACGCATGCACACAATGATAAAATAGCATGTTTTTTTTATATCTGTTTGCCCATGATATGAATGATGTCATACTATGTTCATCCTACTTTAAACCATGTCTCTTTATCCTTAGATTTCAACGAATGTGAGGGAATAGACAATGCAGTAGGCATGCTACATGGACATATGTTCCGAAAGTGATTTTATTATGTAGTTGGCACTACAATACATGCTAATGTATTATAGTAGTTCACCAAAATAAGTTATGTATAAACGCTTAACCTACTTTTGTTTGTTTTTGTCTCATTAGTAACTTATCCGCACACTAATCTACAAGTTCAAACTTTCGTGAAGCTATGGAACAAATGATTGAACATCCACAACCACCAAGGTGATGAGGCTACTATAGGCACAATGTCACCTCTTGCCGCAGCAAGGCCAATATCTTCCACTAACGGTGCAAAAAGCACCTTCCCTGTAATTCGGGTTGGTTATCAAGGTGACCTCGCCCAAATCGCCATCGAACAAAATCTTCCTGCTAGATGAGAGTGATATATCTGTGCTCCGCACACAAGTCCAATCCGTAATGGGCGTTGTTTCGAAACAAGAATAGTGGTTGAGAAATGTCGCCAAGATATGAATGGTTTTGAAACCGCACTATCGACATTCGCTTCGCTTGTTGAAGAGCAATGGCGAAAAAGGTGGAGATCGTGTGCTCCATCGATTCTACACCAAACATTAGCACTTAGGTCAAATGATTTGTGCTTCTATACATCCGATGGTGCTTTTATCCGAAGGAATGTAAACTTTATGCCAACACGCCTTTTGTTGTGTGATTGGAATTTTTTTGTGATACAACATTTATGATGCTACCACAGCCGCAGAATTACGACGCTATTTTGTATAGTGTAGGTTTATCTTAGTAATGTATTCGCCGAAAGCTTCATAGGAGCCCAACATGCCAACATTCGCCGGCCCATTCCAATTGGGCTAAAACGACACGGGTCGAATTGGCATGTAGCCCACTAAAATATCTCGCTTAAATTAGCATAAGCTTTCAAAATTTTCTCGTAGGCTCGCGCTCATAGTGGGCCTTTAACAGCCTAAACATAATTTGGGCCCTCAAGAAAATAGGTCGCTTACAGTGTAATATCTCGAGCCCATAAAAACATGGGCCTTTAATAGACCGAAGTGAGATTGGGCCTCATTGTGCCAAATAACCAATCGGATTTAGCAGTCAAATGGTGGCCCATTTACGATGCGGATATTTGACAGCCAAATTCGGACGGTCAGAATGCGCCGACCTAATACACGGCCTTTAACAGCCGGAACTTCGGTCGGCTAGATTATCGCTATTTTATATGGGCCGTTAATGGGCCCGATATGACGTTAATACATATGGCCCATGGTTTACGTCCGCGCATATGTGTCGAAAATGACAATAGGTCCGAAGTGGCCCAAATCTTTAGTGGGCCTCTAACAGTCCGAATGACGACATGTTTAATATGACCCAAATCCTTCACGGTCGCTTATGGGCCGAAAGTTTTGATGGCCTCGTAAATGGGCCCAATGAAGCTGGTCCTTTAACAGGCCGGAATACACCGGCCGTAATTCGCCCAATTACTTAGTGGATCGTTAACGCCGGCGACCATGGGCCGCATTGATGACAAGTTTAGACCAGCCGCTGACGGACGATTTGACAGAGAATGTCAGGCCTTTAGCTGGGCCGCCCATTGTGGTCTGCAGAATCTTGTGGGCTTTAGTCGGGCCGCCCATTGTGGTCCGCAAAATCTTGGGGTTTTAGCTGGGCCGCCCATTATGGTCTGCTAAATTTTGTGGGTTTTATGGGCCGCCCATTATGGTCCGCTAAATCTTATGGGCCTTCGTTGGGCCAGCCCATTTAAACTTTGTGGGTTACTTTTGGGTCGGTCCAGCTAAAGGCCCACAAGATTTTGCAGACTATAATGGGCCGCCCAGCTAAAGGCCAATGAGAATTTTACACGGAAAATCGGTATTGGTCGTGGTCGTTAACGGTTATCGGATCCAAAATCCGACCCGATAGCTTAACGGCGTCCGCTATGGTGGATGCCACGTGTCGCCACCCTTGACGAAAAGCACTTTATGACGCTACGATTTATCGTCATGGAAGTGGACACTTCCGTGATGATAATTTTGGTAATGTCATGGAACACTTCTATGACAAAGACAGTATGACTATCTTGATTCTCATATAAATTTGTCATGGATGTACATGCATGACAAAAACGCCACCCATCGTGACAAACACGATCATCACGTATGTATTTTTTTGTAGTGATTAACTTCGCATGAAGCCCGTAATATCTCAATAGATCTTTATCTTTAATGGACTTTCCAAATTCGAGGCGCCTGCAGCCACATAATCGCTTAGCCTCCTCGATTCTCATGCATGCATGTTATCCATCTCCTTATAAATAGGATAGGGGTCCTTCTCATTTCCCCTTTGCCTCCTCGCTCGCCTTCTTCTCTCAAGCAACACCACGCACGCTGCCGAGTTCGGCCACGACCTCCTCGGCCCATCGTGAGATCAACTCAGTCACAGTGTCAAGATGACTAGACCAGAGAACACCGGCGCGCCACCGCTGTCCATCATCCTCTCTGTAGTACTCATCTCTTATACCTCAGATCTGCATAGGGTTCGCTTTGTTCGTAGGTGTTCTTCGTCATTCTCCACTATTCTCCACAGCTTCCCCAGCTTGATCTCGAAACCACCACGTAAATCGTATGGAAGTAGTTTAACGCTTCTTCTCAATCATAGGGTCGCTTTTCTTATACGTAAAACCTCAAGAAAACAAGTTCCTCCGCTGTCACAACTTTTAGGTTTAGAATTTATTTTTCTTTTCCAAACTGCGTAGATCCAAAATTATAGAATCAATCAGTAATCTTGTTTGTCCAAAGACTTAGCCAAATATTTACCGATAGACCGTAAGCATCATAACTTCCATGGCGGCTTATACTAAAAACCATGGCCCGCCATATAAACTTAGGCCTCAGATAACCCGTAATATTCTCTCGTTTAACCATGCTTGCTTATTCATCCTCATAATTTGGCTCGCACAATGTATTTAACCCTTAAACTCGCCGCTTAACAAAGATAATTCTTAACCCGGCAGTATCATTAGTCCCTTTAAGCTGCCAATATGAACATCCGTACTTCAAAGTTCATCTTCCGCTTAACACATTGGCCGCTTATAGCACTTTACTTTTGAATCAATGATCCGCTTAACAAAGATAGTCTCAAACCGCAATATTTCTTCTTTAGGCCTTCATCCTCAAAATGGGCAAGATCACAACGCATGCAATCAAGTTGTTTTCCGAGTCACCGAGGAAGACTTGAACGAGTATGTTCAAACAGGCGTCCTGGCCAAAAAATATGTCATCCATTGGAGGGTCCCAGGCACAGAAACCCCTCCTGAGCCCAAGGACGGTGAAATAATTTTATTCACTGATCATATGATCCGGGGTTTCACCCCCCGGCTCAAAATTCTTCCGGGATGTATTACACTTCTACCAGCTCCATCCTCAAGATATAGGTCCCAATTCTGTCTCAAACATTTGCAACTTTCAAGTGTTCTGTGAAGTATACCTTCAATAAGAGCCCACTGTGGAACTGTTCAGGGAATTTTATTACTTAAACCGGCAGACTGAGTTGCCTAGAGTTAGGCGGCATCTCTATTCAGCAACGGAAAGAAGCCACTTTCCTAGGTGCCACTTTGCCCACCATCCCAAAGATCGAACCAAACTCGGTTTTATTGCAAAGACACTTCTCCAAGAGGAAAACCTCTCCGGGTTATCGTGCAGCCAACTTAGCAATAGGCATCCTCTTCCGCATCGCATCAAGACAATAGAATGTAAGAAATATATGCTAGTCTTTTCAAAGATCCGAGCCTTAATGGCCAACGGCTTGACTGGAATTGATCTGGTTCAATGCCGGGTCGCCTGGAGAGTCTTGCTCTTAAGCCGCCGCCCCGGCTTAATGTGCGAGTATATCGGCGAGTTAAAAGATCCACAACATCACTGCTAGATTGAGTTGACTGACGAAGACATCAATAACATGACCAAGTCTTTGTTAATTGAGAGCTTGGAAAATTGCAGCAAAGCCGGATTAAATCCTTTCTGCGTTCTTAACAAACCGCCAGCTATAAGCTTTTAACCAACTTCGCACTTGAATCATATCTTTACTTAAATTGCCCTTTCATACCCATTTGATTTTTGCAGGCCAATTCACCTTTTTGGAATAAGAAGTCGAGGATAAGCCACCGTAAAACCTCGGACAAAAACCAAGGCTACTAAAAAGCCCGCCAAGAAGAAGTCCAATCCTTCCGAGTTATTTGACTTGGATGATAATGATGAGTCGGAGGTAACACTTGACGCGCTTGGCTCATTTTTTGTACATCTTATTGATAATCATCACTATCAGGATGATGCGGAAGGAAGCCAGGTAACTATGCTTTCCTCCGACTCTGAACCACTGCCAAGACAGAAAGCTCGTCAAGCAAGCCGGAAAGTAAGGTTTTCTCATCCTTTAGCTTATTTGGATCCCATCTTTCTTTTCAAGAAGCAGCAACATGAAGCTCGCCGCACAACCCAGAACAGCGGCGGCGGAATTCTTTCCTCCAGCTTACCAAACACACCAGCGCCTCGCAAGCGTCAACCGGAGGTTTCAAATATTTCTGACTTAGCTTATCCCAAGGCGAGTCTTTTTCGACAACCTCTTAACCTGTCTGATTCAAACTATCAAGGAACATCTCATTTCTCCTCCGCACTAACTGACTCAAATCCCAGCCTTCAAGATCGTGGCTCGGGTGAGAATGTTAAATTTATCTCGCTGAATCACCACTTAATTGTCATATTAACTCTTTCTTATACTTCCTTTTCAGCGCTATGGCAAAGCCCAACAAGAAACATAAAGTTGATAATCCGGCTGAAGAGCCCAAGATTGTTGATCTGGAGAAACATGGCATATCCGAGACTTTGCATCAAGTTTCAGAAACTGCTATAGATGACCCACCACCAGAATATCCAATCACCGCGGATCCCATAAATGTTGACCTGGTGTCGGGGAAGCTGATCGTGACCCATGAACACCTATGGGACCTGGCGGACCGAGTCCCTTGTGGTTCGGAGGGGGGCGGAGATTGCACAAAGAGCGGATCGAAGCGACGCACACGAGCAGTTTACCCAGCTTCGGAGCTCTCCGAGAGATAATACTCCTACCGCTGCTTGGTTGATTATATTGTGTTCTTGCTAGGGAGCAATGGGAGCTACAAAACCTAGCTTGAGTGAGTGTGGTCTCAATGAGTGGAATGAACCGAACCCTTTCTACGCTGCACATGGGCCTCCTTTATAGGCTCAAGGGGTCACCACAGTGGCAACGAGACGAGGGCAAAATGGTAAAGCAGTAGTTGGTACAATCGACTTGTACAAAGGTATAAAGCATATACCTAACTCGACGGCAAGGGACAAGATCAATAATGCCCGCCCCTCGCCGCCTAAACAAAGGCAACAGGACCGCTGGCGCACCACCGCTTGCCACGATGGTAGGCTCGCTGGCCGCCGCTTATCGCTGCTCCTCTCTGGCTGCACAATTTCTTCGACACGCGGTTCGAGTAGCCCCACGGCGACATCGCTACGGATGAGCCGAGCGGAGATGAAGAGAGGTTGCTCGCTGCGGCAAGCACTTTGCCGCTGCTGAATCCTTGTCGTGCTCGGGAGCTTGTCGCCATCATGCCTTCCCAAGCAAGCCTCTTGCCGGGCCTTGTTTTGTGCCTGAGTATTTTCCCGCAAGCTCCTCTTGCCGGGTCTTGAATACTTTGTTCTGAATGGCTCCAAAGGAGCCGCTGAGGACCTTGGCGGTCACTAGGCAAGCCCTCGCCATGGGTGTCTGAACTGCCTGGCACGAAGTTCGGGATACTAGGGTACCCTACCTAGTACACCGACAGAGCCTCGCTCGGCTACACACGCTAAGCCGAGCGCTGTTGGGCCAGCCCAAAACAAAGGCACGGCACGCTGCCCAGAGAACGCCATACTCGCCTCCCGACCCACCACGCCTTCCCACGAACGCCCGCCTCTCTCCTCCTTATAAGGGGAAACAGGCAGGACGCCCACTTGCTATTGTCGTCACATCAAAACCACCGCCGCCCCCCCTTCTTCTCAAATCAAGAGAGCGACGCCCGCCTTCTCCCCATTGCCATCGGGCGCCATCAACGCCGCCGACTCTCCACCACCTCCGCCATGGGCCCAAGGCCGACAAGGAAAGGCGTGAAGTCGGCCGAGGCGCAGCAGCTCGCGCGCCGCTGAAGGAGCGGGCCACCTTCGACCCTCGCCGACGCGCAGGAGCTGCGGAGCTGCACTACCTCTTCGCCGACGGAGACGCGGGCGCACTCCAAGACGAGGGTGATCTCCGCCACAGATCCGAGAAGGTTTTCGCCGGGTAATTCTTCTTCGCTTTTTCTATCAGGGCTCGCCTCACTTTTCCGGAAGTTCTTTGTGACATCATGAACACATACGGCCTCCGCCTCCTTGATTTCACCCCCAACGCCGCCTCACCATGGCAGTTTTCGACACCTTTGCGAGAACTTTGTCGGAGTCCACCCAAATGTAGCCCTCTTCCGCCACTACTTCATGCCCCTGCTGAGAGAGGAGAGCCGCTTGCCGGAGGGATTGCGTGGATCTCCGTGATCGCAAGAAAGAGGCATATCCGAGGGAGAGTCAGAGCAAGTGGGAGGAGGGAGAGCCGATTGGTGTTGGATCATAGAGGAGAACCCGCAGTTTTCACAGCCCAGCCAAAATCCCATAGTGCGCGGCAACGATTGAGTAACTTACACGGAGGATGCGAGGTTGAAGATTGCCGTGACTCCGGATCTTGCGCCTCGTGCATGCCGGGCTCATCAGAGGTGCTGTTGGCGCGACTTCCTTCGCCGCCGCATTGCGCCTTTTGCAGAGAGGAGGAGGCCCGTGTAACGCCTGGATTCGATGCGCCAGTGTCTTACAGCTTATTCGCCGTCGCTGCTATGTCATGTGCTTATGGTTGCACTTTGCCATGTCATCATCTGCATTTCATATCATGTCATCATGTGCATTTCATTTTGCATACGTGTTCGCCTCATGCATCCGAGCATTTTCCCGCTGTCCGCTTTTGCAATCCGCACTTATGTCTCCTGGCCGCCTTTTACCTATTTTCGTAAAGCGGTATTAAACGGTCTCTTGAATGGACCGAGGTTTGCCAAGCTGCCTTGGTATAGCACCGTAGACCGCCTGCAAGTTTCGGATCATTTGGAGGTCGTCTGGTACTCCAACGGTTAACTGTGTAACCGCCAAGCCCTCTTTTGTGTGCAGACCAACACCCTTTCAAAGTGGCCCAAACCCACCAAACTCCTCCATGCTCTCGGTCGCTCGATCACGATCACGTGGGTCAAGACCGCACCTCATTTGACTCTCCTAGCTCCTCTACCTATAAATAGGTGTCTTCCCCGAATTTCGCAAGCAGATGAAACCCTAGCCCCGCCTCACGCCACGGACATGTCCAACCCCGCCGACATGTCCGCCGCCACGCCGCTTCGCCAATCGTGGAGCGCCACGCCGCTTCCGCCGCTGCTCTTCCAACCCGCAGCCGCCACGCCGCCACCTGGCCGCTTCTCCACTCCATCATCAAGGCCCTGCTGAGCCTAAGGCCGCCCGCTGCCTGCTCAAGGCTGCTTACTGCTCACATGAAGCGCCACCGCTTGCCGCTGCTCGCTTCGCTGCCGCCACTGCCGCTTGTTTGCTTCTGCTGCTGGCGAAGCGAAGCTTCGCACGCTTCAGGCGCTGTTCCGCCTGGCCACTGGCGGTTTTCCTTCCACGCTTCTTTCGGCGCTTTCACTGGCCGGAGCGCTTGCCGGTTTCGCGCTGCTGCCGCTTCGCTCGACTCGCTGGCCTTCAGCGCCTCTGCCTGCTTGCTTCGCTGAGGCCGGGCCTTCCTCCAACTCGCTGCCTCCACGCCGGGATCCGCCGGATCTGCCTCCTGCCACCTCCCTGCGCTCTCCTCCGACCTCCTCTCGCCGGAGATCCTTGTTGAACTGGCCTGGCCGGCCGGAGAGAAGATGGATCAGATCCACCAGGAGACGGCAAACGGGATCCCTGCAAGGCCCCGGATATCTCCATCCCGAGTTGACTTTCGAGGGTATAAATTTCGCCTAAGTCCCGGATCTGCAGCTTATTTTCATGCATTTTCGCTGCATCATAACTCTGTCATCTTTGTTCCGCTTTTGGGCGTAATATGTCAAAATGTTCGTCTCAAGAGTAGATCATTTCATCTCATTGCATCATTTTCATTTGAGCTCATCTTGTTGCCCGAAATGCTGTTGAAGTGTGCTATGTGACGTTAGTTTCTGATTTTTATCAGAACATGCACTTTTGTCATTTTTGCCATGATTGATGTGTGCACCCTATGAATTTGAGTCCTACATGTGTTTTGTAATATGCCATGCCATCTTTCCAGGGGTGTATGCCATGTATTTTTGTGATCTATGTGGTGACTAGCACAAGCATGCTACGTAGGTGTCCTGATGTTGCTGATTTCAGCCCTGTTCTGCTGATATTTTCATGCCATGTTAACTTGATGCTACAGAGAGATCCATGCATATTTTGAGATACTTCAGTAAGGATGTTTTGTTAAACATGTCTTGCTCTATCCATCCATGCCCTTGTTTGCAATTATGGAGTGTCATAGCTTGAGGCAATCGAGCTCTACTTTTGCTATAAAATGTTTCCTGGCAGATTGTTTACATGTTATTCAATTTTGCCAAGGTTGTTGTAGTTGATCCTTGTATGCTATGTTGTTGTTCTTGCCATGTATAGCTTCTATGTCATGTCTTATTACTGTTGGTTGCCTTGCCATGCCATGTATTGCTCTGTGGTGAGTGGTTCAAGCTCACCAACATGCCTACTTATCGTTGTTCCTGCCATGTTTAAATTTGTAATATAACTTGCCATGTTTACATGGGTGCCATCATATTTTCTGCTCCTTTTTGGCTTATGGTCAGTAAGGGACTTTTGTTCTATGCATTTAGTAGTATCATGCCATGCCTTTGTTTTCCATGATTAGTTCCTGTAACATGTTGTTTGATAGCTCTAAACATTGCAACCTGATGTTATTTCTGCTAAAGTCTGAAACTGTTATTATTTGCAATCTTGCCATGTCATTTTGAGCATGTTCTAGTGATTTCTGGAGATAGTTCAGTGTTCATGTTTTGTCATGCATTACCTGTACATCATGCCCATGCCTTTTGTTTTCTTGTTGAGGTCCTGTAGCATGTTGTTTTGATGCTTGCAATATGCCTAGTTGCTGTTTTGGACAGCTTGTCCTTTAAACTTGTATAGGTGTATGTGTTGAACCGCTGTCTGCTTTTGAGTGTGCTCTATATGAAACTTGCTTGTTTTTGCATGTAGTTTCATATTATCATGTTGCATTCTTGTTTTGAGGTGTTTGCTGGATGTTTGTATGCATTTTGCATCAATGCCATGTTTAACTTATTTTGCTCATATCTTCTAGACCGTAGCTCCGAATCTAATGAACTTTATATGTAACTTGACTAGAATGTCGTGTAGATCATCGTGGTGCATCTTAAATTGCTGTTTAACAACTTGAACATAAGGTTTATTCAGATCTGGACCAATTTCGAAATTTGCATATGAGGACTTACCGGAATTGTTATATGTTGTTCCCGGCCTCATTTAAACTTGCTTCGATGTGTTGTTCTTGTATGCATCATCCCTTGCCATGAGTAGCTTCATCTAGATTTGTCATGCATCATGTTTGTTGTGCATCATGTCTTGTCTATGTGCGGTGTGTTTACTATGTTGTGTGCTTCTTCTTGTTAGTTCCTGCTTGCTATGATCGTGAGGATTCGCTCGCTCACGCTTGGTTCTGGCTTCATCCGCTCGCCTTCTTCATGGACTCGTTCTTCTTCCTTATGGATTTCAGGCAAGATGACCGCTACCTGGATCTCACTACTATCATTGCTATGCTAGTTGCTTCGTTTCTATCGCTATGCTGCGCTACCTATTACCTGCTTATCAAACCATCCCAAATTGCCATGTCAGCCTCTAACCTTTTGCACCCTTCCTAGCAAACCGTTGTTTGGCTATGTTACCGCTTTGCTCAGCCCCTCTTATAGCGCTTGTTAGTTGCAGGTGAAGATGAAGTTTGTTCCTTGTTGAACATGGAGATGTTGTTCCTTGTTGGAACATGTTTACTTGTTGGGATATCACAATATATCTTATATTATTATTGCATCTATATACTTGGTAAAGGGTGGAAGGCTCGGCCTTATGCCTGGTGTTTTGTTCCACTCTTGCCGCCTCTAGTTTCCGCCATATCGGTGTTATGTTCCCGGATTTTGCGCCCCTAACGCGTCGGGTGATTTATGGGACCCCTTGACAGTTCGCTTTGAATAAGACTTTTCCAAAGAAGGCCCAACATTGGTTTTACCATTTGCCTCACCTATGCCCTTTTTTCCCTTGGGTTTCGGAGCCCGAGGGTCATCTTTATTTTAGCCCCCGGCCAGTTCTCCTTCGAGTGCTGGTCCAAACCGAAGCGATGTCCGGCGCTCGGCAATCAGGGTTTATGCCAACCCGACGTCTGCTCATCCGTGTGCCCCGAGACCGAGATATGTGCAGCTCCTATCGATTTGTCGGCACATCCGGCGGCTTTGCTGGTCTTGTTTTATTGCTGTCGAATGTCTTGTAGCCGGATTCCGAGACTGATCGGTCTTCCCGGGAGAAGGAATATCCTTCGCTGATCGCGAGAGCTTATCATGGGTTGTTGGGACACCCCGCAGGTTTGAACTTTCGAAGCCGTGCCCATGTTATGTGGCGATGGGAATTTGTTAATGTCCGTTGTAGAAACCCAAGTTGATCTTAATTAAAATACACCAACCGTAGCGAATCGTGAGTGTCTTTTTCGGGTTGATCGAGAGGAGAACACGGTTTCGGGTTATGTCCGACGAAGTAGGAGTTCAGGATCACTTCTTGATCATTACTAGTTGACGACTGCCTTTGTTTCTCTTCTCGCCTCATTTATGTATGTTAGCCACCATATATGCTTATTCGCTGCTGCAACCTCACCACTTTACCCCTTCCTTACCCTTTAAGCTTTGCTAGTCTTGATACCCATGGTAATGGGATTGTTGAGTCCTCGTGGCTCACAGATTACTACACCACCAGTTGTAGGTACAGGTTTATGCTGATCATGACGCGAGAGCGATGTTTGCTTGTGTTGGAGTTCTTCTTCGCTTCTTCTTCGATCAGGGATAGGTTCTGTGTCGGCAGCCCGGGCTAGCAGGTGGTGGATGTCGCTTGAGTTTCGCTTATGTTTCATCCGTAGTCGGATGTTGATCTTGTTTATGATGTTGATGTATTCTTGTGGCATTTGTGCCTTATGTATGTATCCCTATGTATTATGTAATGTTGATGTAATGATATCCACCTTGTAAAAGCGCTTTCAATATGCGGGTCTATCCTTGGTGGACCTTCGAGTTCCTTTTGGATAGGGTCGATATTGGGCGTGACAAGTTGGTATCGAGCCTCGACCAACCTTAGGAGCCCCTTGATTGATCGTAGTTTGGCCGATGTCGAGTCTAGAAGAAAACTATTTTCGAGTCTAGTTATATCGAGAGTAGGAATTTTTTTACTCCTCCGCCTCTTCGTCAGCCTCGTGAGGAATCTTGACGTAGGTGTTTTGAATTACTTCTCTTCCCTTCAAATTTTCTTTAGGATCACGCAGTTGGTTTTCCGATCGTTGTTCCTCTGCTCTTTACTCCGTGCATTTTCGCCAAGTCGACTCGACCATCTTCATCTTTGAGTTCAATCTCGCTTCTTCCTCCGACGCCGTTGTTTTTCCTTGTCCGAACTTGTCCTTGTTTTTCCCACCGCCCACCTTCTTCTTCTTCTCGAACCGAGTCCGTGAATCGAGTATCCATTCTACTCGTATGATGTCTTTGCTTTTCCTCAATGATTTCAACCGGTTTTCTCTTGAACTATTCGCTGCTTCCCTCCCGAAGTTGCCTTTGTTTTTTTCCCGCCCACCCACCCTTTTTCTTCCCGGAGTCCGACTTTCTCTCGACCATCTATCTCATTCGTATGGAGTCTCTTCAGCCTTCCTCAATTATTTCAACCGTGAATTCTCGCTTTGTACGACATTCTTCATCTCTTTTCTTCTCCGTGGACTCAATTCAAGTTTTTCGGTTAATCATATTCTTTTCCTCGGCAGTTTTTCCTTGCTCGCTCGCTCTCGCCAGTTTATCCTTCCGAGTGTGCAAGACATCTCAAGAGATTCATCAGTGTTCCATTTAATTCGAGGTTGTCACCTAATTCAAATATTTCAATTGTTCCGGTGCATCACCTATCTCTTCAACAATCCTTTCCGACGGTGTTATCTATTTAGTGGGCCCTAACCCAAAGGTCTTTTCCCAGGATCTTACCTGACTCTTCTAATTTCCCCGGAGCTATTCCCAATTCTTTTCAAGTGTGACGTAAGTATGAATTTCATCAGTCAGATGTTTTTCCAAGATCGATTTCAAATCATTTTTATTGTTGACTCAACGCCTTTGTTTTTCATTCTCCCGAGTATATCAAGAATTTTGGTGGTGTTTCTCGTCGTCATTTGAAGGTCAAGTAGAGTTTTCCTCTAAATCTTGTCCGCTCTCCGAGATTCATGGTTCTAGCTTCATGTTATCAGCCTCAATTATTCCATTTGTCGATATTCTTTTCTTACCCATCCGAGTATTTCAGAGTTGTTTTCCGCCTCGATCATCCGGAGGCCATCTTTTCGAATATTGCTTCGCTCCAAGTTTTCAGATTCATTCTCCAATTATTCTATATCCGTGCTCCTTCGCTCATCTCAATATTCTTCCGTGCTGCTCAAGCATTCGTTAATCAGTTCATGATCTCTTCGCTCTCTTGTCGCTAATTTTCCTCAAGTATCTCCGTGCTTTTCTAATTCTTTCCGCATCCATTCTCTTCTATTGTTCATTTTCATTTTTCACGGTGGTTCGTTGAACATTTCTTTTCGGTTTTTCATCATATTTAATCCATTCGTTCTTTCAACCTACCGTGATTCATGAAGTCCTTCTCAAGTTTGTGATATGTCACTTCAACTTTTTCAAGAAGAATAAGTATTATGCCAAATCCATTTCATGTCATCAATTTAATTTGATGAAGGATAAGTATACAATAAATCTTATTCTTATTCCATCAAAGTGTTAATCCTTCCTTCGAGTTTGTTCTTGATGAATAAATTCTAGTTCCAAGTCTTTTCATCTTTTCTTTCCGAGTTCAATTTTTTTCTCGCCATTTCGCCGAATCCTCCATCTAATTCATCATAGGCTTTAGTCTTATTCTTTCATCCTTCATTTTATCTCATCATCCTTTGTTATCGGAGTTCTTCATGGTGGTTCTTCATGATTTAATTCATTCCTCAAGAGTTCATCAAGATTTTGTTGATGGAGTTCAAGTATCCTTCTCCTTCCGCCTGTGAAGAGCAAGTATTTCTTCATTTTCTTTTGAAGTGGAGTTTTGCATTCCTTCGCCCTTCTAAGCTATCCTATCATTTCGCTTGTGGTCGGTTACCACCTCATAATTTCTGAGATGTTTTCCATAAGTCCACAACAAGCTTATTCTTTCGTTGTTGATTTTCTCAACAACTCCGCTCAATCCTTCCTTCTAAGTTCTTTTCATTCAACTCTTTCAATTCTTTCCGGAGGTTTTGTGTCATGTCTTCATCAAGTATCGCTCCATCTTCTCAAAGTTCAAGTTCTATTCTTTCAATGTTCAGCGGGAGCTCCCTAAAATTTTCATTTTATTCGCTTTTTTTCTCATTCTAACCACCGTTAGAACGAGTCGTTTCATAGCCTATCTGATTCCGTGAGCTTTGATTCTTGTCATTCTCGCTGCTCCTCCTTTCTCCTCGTGTTCTCGATTCTTTGCTTCTTCTCTTGAGTTCTTGCTTCACCTCTTCCTTTTCTTCCGTTCGTCCTAAGATCTCGGACGAGATCTCTTGTTAGTGGAGGAGTGTTGTAACGCCTCGGATTCGGCGCGCCTGTGTGTCTTACAGCTTATTCGCCGCCGCTGCTATGTCATGTGCTTATGTGTTGCACTTTGCCATGTCATCATCTGCATTTCATATCATGTCATCATGTGCATTTCATTTTGCATACGTGTTCGCCTCATGCATCCGAGCATTTTCCCTGCTGTCCGCTTTTGCAATCCGCACTCCTATGTCTCCCGGCCCCTTTTACCTATTTTCGTAGCGGGTATTAAACGGTCTCGAATGGACCGAGGTTTGCTGCGGCCTTGGTATAGCACCGTAGACCGCTCACAAGTTTCGATCATTTGAGGTCGTTCTGTACTCCAACGGTTAACCGTAACCGCAAAGCCTCTTTGTGTGCAGACCAACACCCTTTCAAAGTGGCCCAAACCCACCAAACTCCCTCCATGCTCTCGATCGCTCGATCACGATCGCGGGGTCAAGACCGCACCTCATTTGACTCTCCTAGCTCCCTCTACCTATAAATAGGTGTCTTCCCCTGATTTTCGCCAGATGAAACCCTAGCCCCGCCCTCACGCTACGGACATGTCCAACCTCGCCGACATGTCCGCCGCCATGTCGCTTCGCCAATCGTGGAGCGCCACGCCGCCCGCCGCCGCCTTCCAACCCGCAGCCGCCACGCCGCCACCCGCCGCTTTATTTCCACTGCAGCCGCTGCTGCCCGCTGAGCCTAAGGCCGCCCGCTGCCTGCTCATGCTGCTGCTTATCGCTCACATGAAGCGCCGCCTTGCCGCCGCTCGCTTCGCCGCCGCTGTTGCCGGCTGCTTTCGCCGCTTGCTGCTGCTGTTGCCGGGCGAAGGAAGCCGCGCTTGCGGCGCTTTTCCGCCATGCCATGTTTCCTTCCACGCCTTCTTCGCCTTCGCCGGACGGAGCGCTTGCCGGCTTCCAGTTGCCGCCTTGCTCGACTCGCCTCTCTTTCTCAGCGCCATTGCTGCTTGTTTCGCTGAGGCCGGGCTTCTCCAACTCTCGCTGCCTCCGGCCGGATCCGCGGATCTGCCTCCTGCCACCTCGTGCGTCTCCTCCGACCTCCTCCTCGCCGGAGATCCTCGCTGAACCGCCTACCGCCGGAGAGAAGATGGATCAGTTCCACCAGGAGACGGCAAACGGGATCCTCAGCGTTCCTGGATATCTCCATCCCGAGTTGACTTTCGAGGGTATAAATTTCGCCTAAGTCCCGGATCTGCAGTTATTTTCATGCATTTTCGCATGCATCATAACTCTGTCATCGTTGTTCCGCTTTTGGGCGTGTAATATGTCAAAATGTTCGCCTCAAGAGTAGATCATTTCATCTCATTGCATCATTTTCATTTGAGCTCATCTTGATGCCTGAAATGCTGTTGAAGAGTGCTATGTGATGTTAGTTTCTGATTTTATCGAACATGCACTTTTGTCATTTTTGCCATGATTGATGTGTGCACCCTATGAATTTGAGTCCTACATGTGTTTTGTAATATGCCATGCCATCTTTACAGGGGTGTATGCCATGTATTTTTGTGATCTATGTGGTGACTAGCACAAGCATGCAAAGTAGGTGTCCTGATGTTGCTGATTTCAGCCCTGTTCTGCTGATATTTTCATGCCATGTTAACTTGATGCTACAGAGAGATCCATGCATATTTTGAGATACTTCAGTAAGGATGTTTTGTTAAACATGTCTTGCTCTATCCATCCATGCCCTTGTTTGCAATTATGGAGTGTCATAGCTTGAGGCAATCGAGCTCTACTTTTGCTATAAAATGTTTCCTGGCAGATTGTTTACATGTTATTCAATTTTGCCAAGGTTGTTGTAGTTGATCCTTGTATGCTATGTTGTTGTTCTTGCCATGTATAGCTTCTATGTCATGTCTTCTTACTGTTGGTTGCCTTGCCATGCCATGTATTGCTCTGTGGTGAGTGGTTCAAGCTCACCAACATGCCTACTTATCGTTGTTCCTGCCATGTTTAAATTTGTAATATAACTTGCCATGTTTACATGGGTGCCATCATATTTTCTGATCCTTTTTGGCTTATGGTCAGTAAGGGACTTTTGTTCTATGCATTTAGTAGTATCATGCCATGCCTTTGTTTTCCATGATAAGTTCCTGTAACATGTTGTTTGATAGCTCTAAACATTGCAACCTGATGTTATTTCTGCTAAAGTCTGAAACTGTTATTATTTGCAATCTTGCCATGTCATTTTGAGCATGTTCTAGTGATTTCTGGAGATAGCTCAGTGTTCATGTTTTGTCATGCTTTACCTGTACATCATGCCCATGCCTTTTTTTTTCTTGTTGAGGTCCTGTAGCATGTTGTTTTTATGCTTGCAATATGCCTAGTTGCTGTTTTGGACAGATTGTCCTTTAAACTTGTATAGGTGTATGTGTTGAACTGCTGTTCTGCTTTTGAGTGTGCTCTATATGAAACTTGCTTTTTTTTGCATGTAGTTTCATATTATCATGTTGCATCCTTGTTTTGAGGTGTTTGCTTGATGTTTGTATGCATTTTGCATCAATGCCATGTTTAACTTGTTTTGCTCATATCTTCTAGACCGTAGTCTCAATCTAATGAACTTTATATGTAACTTGACTAGAATTTCGTGTAGATCATCGTGGTGCATCTTAAATTGTTGTTTAACAACTTGAACATAAGGTTTATTCAGATCTGGACCAATTTCGAAATTTGCATATGAGGACTTACCGAATTGTTATATGTTGTTCCCGCCTCATTTAAACTTGCTTTGATGTGTTGTTCTTGTTTGCATCATCCTTGCCATGAGTAGCTTCATCTAGATTTGTCATGCATCATGTTTGTTGTGCATCATGTCTTGTCTATGTGGTGTGTTTACTATGTTGTGTGCTTCTTCTTGTTAGTTCCTGCTTCCGCTATGATCGTGAGGATTCGCTCGCTCACGCTTGGTTCGCTTCATCCGCTCGCCTTCTTCATGGACTCGTTCTTCTTCCTTATGGATTTCAGGCAAGATGACCGCTACCCTGGATCTCACTACTATCATTGCTATGCTAGTTGCTTCGTTTCTATCGCTATGCTGCGCTACCTATTACCTGCTTATCAAGCCATCCCAAATTGCCATGTCGCCTCTAACCTTTTGCACCCTTCCTAGCAAACCGTTGTTTGGCTATGTTACCGCTTTGCTCAGCCCTCTTATAGCGCTGTTAGTTGCAGGTGAAGATGAAGTTTGTTCCTTGTTGAACATGGAGATGTTGTTCCTTGTTGAACATGTTTACTTGTTGGGATATCACAATATATCTTATATTATTAATGCATCTATATACTTGGTAAAGGGTGGAAGGCTCGCCTTATGCCTGGTGTTTTGTTCCACTCTTGCCGCCTCTAGTTTCCGCCATATCGGTGTTATGTTCCCGGATTTTGCGCCCCTAACGCGGTCGGGTGATTTATGGGACCCCTTGACAGTTCGCTTTGAATAAGACTTTTCCAAAGAAGGCCCAACATTGGTTTTACCATTTGCCTCACCTATGCCTCTTTTTTCCCTTGGGTTTCGGAGCCCGAGGGTCATCTTTATTTTAGCCCCCGCCAGTTCTCCTTCGAAGTGTTGGTCCAAACCGAGCGATGTCCGCACTTCGGGCAATCAGGGTTTATGCTAACCCGACGTCTGCTCATCCGGTGTGCCCCGAGACCGAGATATGTGCAGCTCCTATCAGATTTGTCGGCACATCCGGGCGGCTTTGCTGGTCTTGTTTTATTGTCTGTCGAATGTCTTGTAGCCGGATTCCGAGACTGATCGGTCTTCCCGGGAGAAGGAATATCCTTCGTTGATCGCGAGCTTATCATGGGTTGTTGGGACACCCGCAGGGTTGAACTTTCAAAGCCGTGCCTGCAGTTATGTGGCGATGGGAATTTGTTAATGTCCGTTGTAGAAAACCCGGTTGATCTTAATTAAAATACACCAACCGTGCGTGAATCGTGAGTGTCTCTTTTCGGGTTGATCGAGAGGAGAACACGGTTTCGGGTTATGTCTCGACGAAGTAGGAGTTCAGGATCACTTCTTGATCATTACTAGTTGACGACTGCCTTTGTTTCTCTCTTCTCGCCTCATTTATGTATGTTAGCCACCATATATGCTTAGTCGCTGCTGCAACCTCACCACTTTACCCCTTCCTTACCCTTTAAGCTTTGTAGTCTTGATACCCATGGTAATGGGATTGTTGAGTCCTCGTGGCTCACAGATTACTACACCACCAGTTGCAGTGTACAGGTTTATGCATGATCATGACGCGAGAGCGATGTTTGCTTGTGTTGGAGTTCTTCTTCCGCTTCTTCTTTGATCGTGGATAGGTTCCAGTCGGCAGCCTGGGCTAGCAGTGGTGGATGTCGCTTGAGTTTCTGCTTATGTTTCATCCGTAGTCGGATGTTGATCTTGTTTATGATGTTGATGTATTCTTGTGGCATTTGTGCCTTATGTATGTATCCCTATGTATTATGTAATGTTGATGTAATGATATCCACCTTGCAAAGCTGCTTTCAATATGCGGTCTATCTTGTGGGACCTTCAAGTTCTTTTGGATAGGGTCGATATTGGGCGTGATAGCCTGCTTGGGAGTTCCAAAACGCTGAAGACACTGCGAGGCTGCCTGGCCTCAATTGAACTTCACTGCTTTGGAGCTGGATGCGAGCGCTGCCGGAGTTGTTCAAGCTTCGATCCAGACGCCTGAGTGGTTCATGTTGCCGAGGGGGTCGCCTTTGTGCAACAACTTTCGCTTGATCAAGATCCAAGGCTGATGATGCTGCCAGCGATTCTATGGAATCGCTCCAACTTGGCAAGAGCCCGCCAAGACATCGTGGCAACAATTCTCGACAGCTTGAAGAAGTGCCAACTGCGCCGACGAAGTGGAAGTGGCTCACCTGGGCGACACCACCGACGCCGAGCTGCAGCGAGACGCCACCAGCCGGAGGAGGCGGCGGAAGTTGCTGCCACGGTGAGTTTGGGTTCACTGGAGGAGGCGGAGGCAGCCGAGGCGGCAAGCCTTGCCGACCGAGAAGAGCTTGCCGGGCGCTGAGGAGCAGGTCGAGCCTGAAGCCGAGTGGAACGAGCTCGCTGGGGCGCCTCCACCTTCGTGTGACTTGCAAGGAGGAGCCCGCGCCCTGCTAAGAAGGCGCCCAAGACCGGGAAGTGGCGGGCAGATGGGCGAACAGCTGCCTGCCATGACATGACGCTTCCACTGCGACAACCTCTCTGCCGCTGAGCGCCTCACGCTGCCACAGCAACCGAGCGGGCCTTCGGGACCACGGCTCCCACCCGCCAAGCGTCCGAGGGAGCCCACCTTCCAGCTGCCGCACCGGAGGTGGAGCGGACCACTTCTCCGCCTCAGCCCGAGGAGGAGGAAGAAGAGTAAGATCTTGTCGCTGTACTTGTAATTCTTCAATTTGTTTCTTTGTCTTGTATCTCGATTTGTTTCATTCTGAACCCTTCCTTTTCAGGACGCTGGCCTGTAGAGCGCCAAGAGGGCCAAGACTCCGTGGTTGTCATCGAAGACGATCCCCTGCGGGCGGCAGGAGGCGCTGCTCGAGACCCCTTTGCCGGACCCGCAACCCTTCCACAGAGCAGCCCCCAAAGATGCCCCCAGCGTAAGTAATTGGCTTATTTCTTACGGTTAGGTGTGCATGGGTGCTCCTTCTTCACCGATATCTCGACTTGTTGATTTGTGTAGGAGCAGAGCAGCCTCATCAGAGGCCCCGAAATCACTCCCGGGTTCTCTCTGCTTCATCTACGCCGCCAAGGGAAAATTCTCCCAAGGGAGCGCCTCCGCAAGGGAGGCCTCCGACAAGGATGCTTCTCCCACAAGGGCAAGTGCCAACGATCCTCCAAGCAGGAGACCGCTACAGATCCCATCGCAGTAATCTTCTTGCTTGAAATTTTCCTTGTTCCTTTTTTTCTGTTTCTTCTTTTCAACGCCTGCTTGATCGTTTTTTCTTTTTTCTCGATCTTCAGATCCATCCGCCGGAGAGCCGATGGAGACCGAGGTTGCCGGGCGAGGAGGACGTGCGCGCAACAATGACGACGCCGCCAACATGGAGGAGGAGGCCGGCGCCGATGGGTCCGCCGCCAGGAGGAGCCATGTTGCCGGGCGCAAAGGCTGGGAGGGGTCTGTGGTCGACCGACGCACCCCGAGGCCGCAGGAGCGCCAGCGCCACGCCGATCACGATCCCTCCGCCACCGGCAGCACCAAGTTCAAGAGCCCCAGCCCGCGCCTATCTCAAGGCCGCGACGGTGTCTTCATCAAGCTTCCATGGGCGCTAAGCCTGTGGCGCCCGTCGAGGAGAGACTTCGACGAGGAGCTGCTCGCCTCGCTGGGTTGTCGCTAGTTGACGCGCCAAGCAGCAGCAAGTATGAAGTCTGAGGAGGAGCAGCTGAAGAAGCTGATGTCGCTTACCGCTACCGGCAAGCTAAGCTGGAGTCCAGTGGAAGCACTTGTCGCGAGGGCGGAGCTGACATGGAGAAGCGCCAGAAGAGCTCCGCGCCAACAAGGAAACTCTCCGACATAGCAGAAGCTGGAGCAACTCTCCGAAGAGCGCACGCCTCATCCTTGAGAAGGCCTAGGTCAAGAGCAGCAAAGGCTTGCCGCTAAAAAGCTATCTGGTAAGAAGAAGGAAGTCATGCAGGAAGATCAACCTCGACAGCTATGAGGAAGATCTTACTGCACACGAAAGCAATCAATCGGGCGGAGCACTCAAGGAGGCAAGGACGCTGCCGCTGCCGCCGAGGCCGCCAAGAAGAAGTTATAGACGAGGGTGACGAGCTGGAGGCCACCTCCAAGAGCGGCGAGGAGGTCACCGCACTGAAGCACAAGCGAGAAGGACGCCTACACTCTTGGCGAAGTTGCAGGCCGCCTCGCTGAGAAGATCAAAGAGCTCGACGCCGCCAAGGACTCCAAGGCAGATCTCGAGCTGAAGTTGCTCACCCCGACGGAGACGCTGGACGGCGCCAAGGAGCGGAAGTGGGTTTGCCGGAGAAGATCAAGGCCAACGAGGAGCTGTTGGCGCACCGCCACTAACGCCCATACAACCTTCAAAGAGAATATGATGCATCGGATGGAGGGTCTTGTGGATACCGCCACCGCCATTGACAAGGAGCCGATGGAGATGGGGATGGTGGATCTCGGTACTCCACCGACGAGCATCTCTAGCTTCCAGCACCAAGCTCAGCCTGTTCTTCAAGAGCGTGTTGACGGCTCTCCAGCTGCTCCGGAGGAGATCCCAGCAGCCGGGCCGACGAGTCGCGCCAAATCTGTGCAGGGCTCTTCGAAGGTGTCGATGAAGGTGGCCTTCCGCAATCCAGCGCCACTTCGCTAACGCCCTCAAGTCCCCGCCACAATCGCCGACATTGAAGCGCTAAGGCACTTGTCGCACCCATTGTGATGTGGTGAGCGGAGTCAAGAGGTTGATGGCACCGCGAGACTAGGCCGCTAAGTTTATCTTTCCTTGTCGCTGCATACCATGTTCGGGAGAACAATTTATTAGATCATGCACAAGTCATTTTGAATATACTCTATCTTAGGCAACGATTGCAATGTTATTTTTTACTCGATTTCTTCCTTTGTATGTTTGTGCCCTACGCTTTTAGGGAACTTGTCGGCGCTGGCACCTTGTCATGAAGCGCTGAGTGTCGAACGCCAAGAGCTCTCATGGCGATGTTGCCTCCGACAAGCAACCTTGTCGCAACTGGTTGCAGCTCACTTGTTGTTGAGCGGACTCGAATAAAGTAAGGGCGCAAACCAGCCGCGAGTTGGTTCCTTCAACGCGACAGTGTTTTCCATACAAGGTACTTATCGCTCGAGGAAGATAACTTAAAATTTAAAACTGATTGCTCAAACTTTGGCAACTTAGCTTTTCTGTCGTTTGCTTCTCGGCAAGGCGATATTTCCTCGAGCGACACTTGGCGGCCCACACCATTATCTTCTCCTCCCCCGCTAACTTGTGGGCGAAGGAACCTTCCTTTCTTTGAGAAGAAAGAAGAGAAAATAAAGTTATGGAGCCTAGTGGCTCGTTATTGCTTACCGGGTGTGGATGCTGCACAAAATGTTAGATAACGCATGCATAAAGGATTATGAAAGCATGCATTTGACAAGTTGTGCGCAACACATGAGCTTTATCGATGCATCGGGTCTCGCGCTCGCTTTGTACAAAGGATTACATGCAACAGCGGCAAGACTTGTATTAGTGGTGGTTGCCGGAACAGGTTCCGCAATCGCGCTTCTATGGGTAAAACTTACGAAGATGCTCTATATTCCAGGAGTTGCTCACCGAACGCCATCTTCGGTCTCAAGGCATGACAGCGCCAGCCTAGTGACTCGCTTCACCCGATAAGGGCCTTCCCACTTCGTGTCAACTTGTTGGAATTCTTGGCGGACTAAACGCGCCAAGAACAAGGTCGCCTTCCTCAAGCTTCCGCATTAACTTTGTGGCTATGGTAGCGGCGCAGAGCTTGTTGGTAACGAGCAGCTCAGACAAGCAGCCTCAAGACGATCCTCATCAAGGAGCAGCGCCATCTTGTCGCAGCTGCCTTGCTCAAGCTCATCATAAGCTTAGTACTGAGGCGACCCAGATAATGAAGTTCCGGGGGAGAACTGCCTCTGCCCATAGACTAGAGCAAAGGTGTCCGCCGCTGGCTCGACGGCGCCGCCCTGATCGACCAAAGAAACACCGCAGATCCTCGATCCAGTTTCTTCCGACTTGCGCAGCCCGTCGAAGTTCTGTCTTGAGTCCTCGTGATCACTTCAGCTTGTCTTTCTTCGCTGACCCTTGCTCCTGAATGAGCAATGTAAAAGCAGACCTTGGCGCCAAGATCTTGGACGATTGCATGAAGGTGCGACTCGGAATTGTGTGCCATTGTCGGTGATGATCCCGTTAGGAATCCCAAAACGACAAACAATTGACCAAGAACTTGATCACGATCGGCTGCCACCTTCCTCATCGCTTCCACTTCCGCCACTTTGTGAACTTGTCGATTGCACGCATAAGTACTCAAAGCCCCGACAACTCGGGAAAGGGGCCGAGGATGTCGAGCCCCTGCATCAAAATGGCCGTGATAAAGGGATCGCCCGAGAGCTTGAGCTGGCTGGTGTATCTGCTTGAATGGAACCGCACGCTTCACACTTGGTTACTTGTGCAGTTGCATCTCGAGGGCTTCCGCCGTAAGAAACCTTGCCGAAAGCTTTGCTTTGAAGTGTTTTGCGCCAAAGTGGTGACCACATATGCCCCTCGTATCTCTCGCCAACAGCTTCATTCATCTTCCCGCAAATGCACTTCAATTTCACACCGCTGAGTCTTCTTCTGACAGTGATGTTGTCAACAAACCGTACATACTTGACCGCCGGGCTACTCTTTCCGCTTTTCTTGTTCTTCGGAAGTTCTCCTGTTCAAGGAAATGGACAATCTGTTGGCCCATGTTGGAGCTATGCTCGACAACAAGAACTAAAGGCACATCTCGCCGCTGCGGAACATCAGCTTCACGGCAAGAACCTGCGGCTCAGCCGAGTTGATGATCCCCGCAAGCTTGCCGAGCAAAACTTGTCGGGAGCGCTCGCTTCAACGAACAAACCCTAGGGCTTGTCGGAGCAGCACTTCCTCGCCGATATCTGTGTTGATTTTGGGGACCTTCTTGCGGCGGCTTCGTGGAGCTCGCACGAAAGTAGTCACCGAAACCAACTTCCTCTTCTTATTCTGTCCAGCTTGATGGTGTTACAGCTTGGTTGAGTCAGCTTGAGCACAAAAATCCCTGGTTCCATTGTAACTTGAGTGTGGCGACTTTGACAGCCATCAACAATATCATTCGAGCTCTTGAACATGTTCCATTTGCAGTGCCTTCAAAGTGTTCTTCTAGCTTTCACTTCATCGACGAGGCTTCCATCAATGGACTCGATAATCTTTTGTTCACTTGGCGGACGACAAGTCGCGAAGTCACCCCCGACAATAAGCTTCCTCGATCCCAAGGTCCATCGCCATCTCGAGACCGCAAGCAAACCTTCATACTGCAGATTATTTGTTGCTTGCTCCTTGGGAAAGTGCATCCGACTATGTACTTGAGGTGCTCTCCGTGGTGCGATAAGCAAGACGCCAAGACCGGGCGCTTTGCAGCGAGAAGGCACCATCAAAGTACATCAGCCACTCTTTATTTTCTTCCTTGACGGGATGCTCGCTCGAATTTCTTCATCTTATGCTACGCCCACTCGCTATAAATTCTGCCAATGCTATGCTTTTGATAGTTGAAGTGCTTTCAAACTTGAGGCCAAAGCTTGACAATTCCAAAGGCCCACCGACAATCCTTCCTGCTTCCGGATTTTGCAATATTCTCTGTGGGAAAGCGAGTGACAACTGTTATCTCATGTGCTTGGAAGTAATGGCGCAGCTTTCTCGAGGCCATGAGGAGGCCGAAAAGCAACTTCGCGACACCGAGTACCTTGATCTAGCCCCCGCAGAAGGGAGTCGACAAAGTAGACTGGGCGCTGCACCATCCTTTTTTCGAATCTTTTGCAATCCTGCAGATTCGCCCTTGTCGGGACCAGAGCTTGACGGGAAGCCCCCGCTTGTCGCTGGATTCTCTCGCCATGGTTGCCGCTCTCGTCATCGCCTCCCTTTCCGCTATTAACGCAGCACTAACCACTTGATTGGTTGCCGCTATGTATAGCAGCAACTTCTCTTGTGGCCTAGGTGCGATAAGTATTGGAGGAGGACAGTACTCTTTAAGTCCTCGCAGCGCAGCCTCCGCTTCGAGTCCATTTCATTGACCTGCCTTTTCAAAATCTTGAAAATGGCAGGGCGCTACCAGCAGACCTAGAGATAAACCTGCCGAGAGCAGCCACGCAACCGCAAGTCTTCGAACATCCTTGACGCGCTTTGGTGCTTCAATCTGCTCAATGGCCTTAATCTTGTCGGGTTGGCTTCAATTCCCTCCGAGAGACGAAGAACCCAGAAGCTTGCCGGAAGGAACTCCAAACACGCACTTCTCGGGTTGAGCTTGAGGTTGATCTTGCGAGATTTGCAAAGGTCTCATCCAAATCTTGAACCAGAGTTGCTTTGTCCTTGCTCTTCACCACTATGTCATCCATGTAAGCTTCAACATTTCTGTGCATTTATGCTCAAAAGCCGCCGGACCACTCTTGCAAACGTTGAACCAGCATTCTTCAAACCAAAAGGCATCCTTATGAAACAAGATGTGCCACATGGTGTAATGAATGCGTTTTCTTCATCTTCTTCGCCATGAATATCTGATGATATCCTGAATATGCATCAAGAAATGAAAGCAATCACATCCACCGTGGAGTCAATAATCTGGTCGATGCGCTGGCAAGGCAAATGGGTCTTTGGGACAAGCTTTATTAACATCTGTGAAGTCAATACAAAGTCTCCATTTCCCATTTGCCTTATGCGATAACTACCGGATTGGCCAACCACGTGATGGAGCACTCTCCGACAAGGCTTGCTGCTTCCAACTTCTTGATCTCTTCGCAATGAACTCTTGGCGCCCATCGCCGCTTCTCGCTTTTTGCTTGACGGGCCGCCAAGATGAGGACAAACAGCTAGGTGGTGCTCAATTACTTTCCGGGAACACCGGGATGTCGACGGTTGCCATGCAAACACATCGACATTCGCCCGCAGGAAAGCAACGAGCTCACCTTCCTATTTAGGGTCGAGAGGGCACCGATGGTGAAGGTACCACTAGTGCCGCCCTCCTTGGCGGCACCTTCTTGGTCTTCGCGGATCTGCCATCATCTTCTTGCACTTGCCGGTGGATCTCGAGGAAAGGCCTCGACGGTAGCGCATCACCAAGAGGTGCGCTTGCCGGAGGGGCATCGAGTTTTGCCGGACTTGGTCTTCTTTCTTCCCCGAGCTTCAGCCGCAAGTGTCTTGCTTTCGTCGCAGCTGCCGCTTCCCGGTAAATCTTGTCGGCGCAGATAAGAGCATCTTTCTTGTCGCCATGAACAGAAATGACACTTACGGGCCGGGCATCTTGAGCAAGTTGTATGCATAATGAGAGGCTGCCATGAACTTGGCGAAAGTGCCGGACGGCCAAGTATTCCATTGTAGGGCAATGGGAAATCAGCAACGCCAAATGTGACCCTCTCTCCCTGAAATTCAGTTCGCGCCAAATGTTACCGCAACGTGATCTTCCTTTCGCTTGCTCCTTCCCGGGTTGATCCTTGAAAGTGCCGCCTCTTCGAGCTCGCCGTGGATTTGAAGCTTCGAGCACCGCGAGGAGATCAGATTTGCCGCCCCGCCGCCCACTAACATCTTGGTGACCTTGAGGTTGCGGATTGTTGGTGAGACCAACATCGCAAACACCCGACCGCAGCTTACGTGGATCGGGTGGTCCTCAATATCAAAGATGATAGGCGGCCGGACCACTTCGAGGTCTACGTGACTCTACGGATGGTTCTGCTGCATTAACCTCCCGTGATCCATTGCTTGAGTTGGTGGTGCGAGGTATGCGAGAAGCACCACCACAACGCAGAGAACCTCCTCGCTGCCTTCTCAAACTCTTGCTCATCAGCTTCATCGCCTTCCATATCTTCATCATCATCTTCGCCTTCATCCTTGTCGCGCCGCTGGAGGTCCGCTCTCTGCCGCTGCTTGGCCTTGCTGCCAGCGCCCCTCCCCGCCGAGTCTCTTCTTGCTAGCTGCCCCAAAGACCTTCCTGGCCTTCTCCTTGTCTCGACGCCATACTCAGCCTTCTAGCTTCAACAAGCTGCTCGACTTTCTTGCAGCTCGAGGTCATGGCCCTTGGTGCGTGAATCTTACAAGATCGCTTGTTGAGCTGTCCGCTTGTCGGCGTCACATAGCCTTGGCGGTCGGTGTCACCGCAACCTCCTTGCCGGAGCCACCAACCTTAGCCTTCTTGAGCCACCTCCGCTGTCGGACTGCTCGACAACTAGTACCTCTTGCTCGCCTTCTTTCTATTGTTCCGCCGCCGCTCTTCTTTGCCGGGCGGTCTCCTCACCGCCGATCCTGCTTCCACATTCTCTCCCGAGTCTTTCTTCCTTCTTCAAAGACGCGGCACACTTGTCGGCCGTGGCATATAGCTCATCGACGCCCTGACTTTACACATCGCCATCTCTCTCCTCATCTCCTGCGGTTCCGCACGCTCGTGAAACGCTACCATCACCACGGCAGGTGGACATCCGGGATGTTGTAGTGCACACGGCTGATTCTTCCGGATGAACTTGCGCAGGACTCTCCTTCCTTCCGGCGAGCAGGTGAAGGTCACTCTTGGCTATGAGGCTTGTGGTCACCGTGAAGGCGCCAACAAACCGATGGCATAGATCTGCCCAGAAGATATGGAACTGTCTGGCAAGTGCATGAGCCAAGATCTCGACATTTGGCTTGAGTACCGCCGGAAGTAGTTGGCGAGGATCTTGTCGCCTCGCCCCCGCAGCCTGCACCGCAATGGTGTAGATGCCGAGGAACTCCGATGGGTGTGTCCCGCCATCATACTTCTCCGCACATCCGCTTGAAGTTTTTCTTGTCGGGCCACCGACTTGCCGCAGCTCACGAAAGTGAACGCAGGGCAACCTATCGCAGACGGCAAGTCACCTGGTTCTCCGGGGCGCTTGCATGTCGACAATAAGCCCAACGCGCTGGTCGGATTGACGCTGCTTTCTTCGGGCGCCGGCGCAAGTTCGAGCGCTTCTTGTTGCCGTTTGAAGAACTTGGCGCTGATCACGGCGAAGCTCAGGATCCGACGACGCCGTGGAGTCATTGCCGAGGTGGATCCGAGGAGCTGGTGATCTTGGCCTTCGATGGGGAGTGCATGGTGGTTGCACCCCATAGGTTTTCCGCTGCCGCTCGCGCCTTTGTCGCCTCGCCGCGGCAAGGATGCAGCTTGGTTGCCGCGGAGTGTCACCGCTGGCAAAGCCGGCGAGACTCTAGATGGTGGCCTCCATTCGCCGACCTTGTCACCGCTGAGGGTAATCCAGAGTAGTTGAGCTCGCGCCAAAGCTTCCGCTTGAGTGGTGGGCGGTAATGGCGAACGGTGCGAGGAGCGGATGTGCTTCGGACTTCTAAATATATTAGAAGGAGCAGCATCCCGCCCAGCGACAGGTTCGCCGCACCAGCCCTCGCTGGCGCATGAAGCGTTTTTGAACGCCTCTCGATCCACCAGCTCGATCTTGTCCCATCGAACGATGGCGCCATGAGCACCATGATGTGGTCGGTCTCGCCCCGAGATGGACGCGTACGATCCGGACGCCGAGGTTTGCGCCGCTTTGTCCTTGACTTGGCAGCGCAGGCCCTCGACAACGCTGTTCTCCGCCAGCCTTCCCCCACCACTCGCCAGCCCGTGGTGGTGGGTTTGACGCGACGGTTTCGCTGCCGCCAAGCCTTCTTCTTCGTGGCATGTTGATGAAGGTGATGAAGAAGTTGCTCGTGTGACCGCTGGATCAGGTTCACACAGCCTCGATGCCCCTACCGGGCGCGCCAAAGATGTCGGGAAGTTGATCGTGACCCACTAACACCTATGGGACTCAAGGACCGAGTCCCTTGTGGTTCGGAGGGGGGCGGAGATTGCACAAAGAGCGGATCAAGCGATGCGCATTTGACGCCAGCAGTTTACCCAGCTTTGGAGCTCCCGGAGAGATAATACCCTACCGCTGCTTGGTTGATTATATTGTGTTCTTGCTAGGGAGCAATGGGAGCTACAAAACCTAGCTTGAGTGAGTGTGGTCTCAATGAGTGGAATGAACCGAACCCTTTCTACGCTGCACATGGGCCTCCTTTTATAGGCTCAAGGGGTCACCACAGTGGCAACGAGACGAGGGCAAAATGGTAAAGCAGAGTTGGTACACCGACTTGTACAAAGGTAAGGTATATACCTAACTCGACGGCAAGGGACAAGATCAATAATGCCCGCCCCTCCGCCTAAACAAGGCAACAGGACTCGCTGGCGCACCACCGCTTGCCACGATGGTAGGCTCGGCCGCCGCTTATCGCTGTTCTCGCTGGCTGCACAGCCTCTTTCGACACGCTGCGTTCGGAGTAGCCCCACGGCGACACGCTGGCGGATGAGCTGGAGCGAGATGAAGAGAGGTTGCTCGCCGCTGCAAGCACTTTGCCGCGGCTGAACTTGTCGCGCCGGGAGCTTGTCGCCATCAAGCCTTCCCGCAAGCTCCTCTTGCCGGGCCTTGTTTCTTCAGGCCTTGAGGCCTTTCCCGCAAGCTCCTCTTGCCGGGTCTTGAATACTTTGTTCTTGAATGGCTCCAAAGGAGCTGGAGGACCTTGGCGGTCACTAGGCAAGCCTCCCGCCATTGGTGCTGTGAATCTGCCAGGCACGAAGTTCGGGATACTAGGGTACCCTACTCTAGTACACCGACACCGAACCAGCTAAGCCGCCCAGCCTCAAGAATCGCTCAAGAGATCAAGATATAATGATTATCGCACAACCTATACAGCCTCAGTAAACCCCATTGCCCTATCCAAACACAACGCCAAAGAGGAGTTCTCTGCTATTGACAAGGGCAATGGAAAGTGGACTTGAAGGCTATACTCAATTTAGTGCTCAAGAGATTCACTCGTTATTTGAACCGCCTTCACACCACCGTGACTTCAAGCCGCCTGGTCAACCTTATGAAAGAACGCTTTGAGGTAATCCAGAGATAATCCTCTTCATATAAATATACTTATTAGCCGCCAAGTCTCATAATATGATAGAATTGAATATACCGTAGACTTTAGATAACCATAAATATATCAAGATGAAAACCAGAGCTCCCTAAGGGCCAGCTTTGAACTTTCAAGTTAAGGCAGGACTTCCAATAGCAGTGATTATCTTTGCACCTGTAGCCCCCAAGGGCCGGTTTAATCCGCATGAATAAACTGGGACTTATCACCATGGCTGTAAATAAAATGTAAGTATGTAGCCCTCATGAACCGGATCATATCATTTTTCACGGGTCATCATAGAAACTGTCTTTTTTTAAAGAGCAATAGGTATTAGCCCCTAAGTGCCAAGGAAAATACTTGTATTGTGCTTGGGACTTCAAAAATAATCATGATCATAATACCTTCCATGTTGTTCATGTTGCAGGTGAACTAAATGAGAAGGAATCCCAAGTCAAAGATCCGAGGACCAACATTCAAACCCAACACCGAGATCAGCAAAACCAAATCAGAGTCAAGACTTCATTGGAAAACATTGAAAACTAAAACAAGACTTCAAAGTACGAGCAAGTCGGTCTGAAACCAAGAAAGCAGCTCTAGTAAAAGAGCAGAGGATGTCAAGCAGCCCTTAAGCTGGTAACTAACTATTTGTCCGGTTTAAACATCAAATCAACAACATGACGTCGCCATCTTCGTAAGTAGCAAAAGTATTCTCATTTGCACCAACAAGATGTCATAATCATCTCACGCCATACAATAATTTCAAAAAATTCTACCAAAATTAGAAAACCTGAAAATTTGTTTATTGATCAGCAGCAATTGAATAAATATTTTATCATGTTCTCGTGATTTTAACAATTCGGCATCGAGCGCAAAGTTTCGGAAATTACAGCAAGATCAAATAACTATCATCCAAGAAGATCCAATAGGTTTAACTTGGCAAAAACACTAATTAAAAGATAAAACCACATCTAAACAGAGGCTAGATGGATTATTTATTCCTAAACAGAAGCAAAAACAAAAAATAAAAAATAAAATTGGGTTGCCTCCCAACAAGCGCTATCGTTTAACGCCTAGCTAGGAATAAAAGCAAGGATAGATCTAGGTATTGCCATCTTTGGTAGGCAATCCATAAGTGGATCTCATAATAGATTCATATGGTAATTTTATTTTCTTTCTAGGAAAGTGTTCCATGCCTTTCTTTAACGGAAATTGAATCTAATATTTCCTTCCTTCATATCAATAATTGCACCAATCGCTCTAAGGAAAGGTCTACCAAGAATAATAGGACATGAAGGATTGCAATCTATATCAAGAACGATAAAATCTACGGGCACATAATTCCTATTTGCAACAATAAGAACATCATTAATTCTTCCCATAGGCTTTTTAATAGTGGAACTGCAAGATGCAAGTTTAGCGAGCAATCATCAAAGTCACGGAAATCTAGCAAATCACACAAAGTTTTGGGAATAGTAGAGACACTAGCACCCAAATCACACAAAGCATGAAACTCATAATCTTTAATTTTCATTTTGATAGTAGGTTCCTACACATCATAGAGTTTCCTAGGATAGAAACTTTCAACTCAAGTTTTTCATCATAAGATTGCATCAAGGCATCAACAATGTGTTCGGTAAAGGCCTTATTTTGACTATAAGCATGAGGAGAATTTAGCACGGTTTGCAACAAGGAAATACAATCAATTAAAGAGAAATTTTCATAATTAAATTCCTTGAGATCCAATATAGTGGGTTTAGCAACATCTAGTTTTTATTTCTTTGAATCCCACTTTTATCAATTTCATCATCAAGATCTAAAAACTCTGAATTCTTAGAACGCCTTCTAGGTAAAGGAAGATCATATTAAGTTTCATCAAGATTCATATTGCAAAACAAAGATTTAATAGTGGACACATCAATAACTTTTAGATCTTCATCTTGATTTTCATAGGAATTAGAAGAACACGCTTTAATAAAGGCATCTTTGAAGCACGATCCTAGCGGTTCTTTTCTTGGCACTCATCAATGAAAATTCTCATAGCTTTGAGAGACTCATTGATATCACGCTTAGGAGGAATAGATCTAAGCTTTAAAGAATCAACTTCAAGAGAAATTCTATCAACGCTCCTAGCCAAATCATCAACTTTAAGCAATTTCTCTTCAAGCAAAACATTAAAATTCTTTTTGTGAATTCATAAACTCTTTAACACTACTCTCAAATTCAGAGGGCATCTTATTAAAATTCCATAAGAGTTATTGTAGGAATTTCCATAATTATTAGAAGGATTACTAGGATAAGGCCTATGATTGAAATTCTCTATATGCGCTTGTTACCAAAATTATTCCTACCAACAAAATTCACATCCATAGATTCATTATTATTCTCAATCAAAGTAGACAAAGGCATATCATTAGGATCAGAAGAAACACTCTTAGTAGCAAATAATTTCATAAGTTCATCCATCTTTCCACTCAAGACATTGATTTCTTCTATCGCATGCACTTTTTTATTAGTAGATCTTTCAGTATGCCATTGAGAATAATTAACCATAATATTATCTAGGAGTTTAGTAGATCCCCTAGAGTGATTTCCATAAAAGTGCCTCCAGCGGCCGAATCTAAAAGATTTATAGAAGCAAAATTCAATCCGGCATAATTTTTTTGTATAATCATCCACAAGTTCAAACCATGAGTAGGACAATTACGTATCATTAATTTCATTCTCTCCAAGCTTGTGCAACATGTTCATGATCAAGTTGCTTAAAATTCATAATATCGCTTCTAAGAGAGATAATCTTAGCGGAGGAAAATACTTAGAGATAAAAGCATCTTTGCACTTGTTCCAAGAATCAATACTATTTTAGGCAAAGATGAAAACCACGCTTTAGCACGATCTCTAGCTTAAAAAGGAAATAGCTTCAATTTAACGACATCATTATCGACATCTTTTTCTTTTGCATATCACATAAATCAACGGTTATTCAGATGAGTAGCTACATCTTCACTAGGAAGGCCGCTAATTGATCTTTCATAACAAGATTCAACAAAGCAAGATTGATTTCACAAGATTCAGATTGGCAAGAGGAGCAACCAGAGTGCTAAGGAAATCAGTATTATTGGTATTGGTGAAGGCACACAATTTGGTAGCATCTTGAGCCATTGCAACAAACAAGCAATCCAACACACGAGCAAACAAAAGGCAACGGGAAAAAGAGGAGGATATTGGGAAAGAGAGGGCGAATAAAACAGCAAGGGTGAAGTGGGGAAGAGGAAAACGAGAGGCAAATGGCAAATAATGTAATGCAAGAGATAGGGATTGTGATGGGTACTTAGTATGTTGACTTCTGCGTAGACTCCCTGGCAACGGCGCCAGAAATCCTTCTTGCTACGCCTTGAGCTTATGCTGGTTTTCCTCAAGAGGAGAGGATGATGCAGACAAGAGCGTAAGTATTTCCTCGCTTTTTGAGAACCAAGGTATCAATCTAGTAGGAGACCACGCACAAGTCCCTCGCACCTACACAAAACGATAGCTACTCGCAACCAACGCGATTAGGGGTTGTCAATCCCTTCACGGTCACTTACGAGAGTGAGATCTGATAGAGATAATATTTTTGGTATTTTTGGTATAAAGATGCAAAGTGAAAAGTAAAAGGCAAAGTAAAACAAAGCAAGTATAAAAGTGATGGAGATTGATATGATGAGAATAGACCTGGGGGCCATAGGTTTCACTAGTAGCTCCTCTCAAGAGCATAATTATTGTACGGTGGGTGAACAAATTACTGTTGAGCAATTGATGTAATTGAGCATAGTTATGCGATATCTAGGTATGATCATGTATATAGGAATCACGTCTGTGACAAGTTGATCAAACGATTCAAGATTCACTACTATTACTCCACTCGCCGACCGCTATCCAAAGATGCATCTAGAGTATTAAGTTAAAAATAGAGTAACGCCTTAAGCAAGATGACATGATGTAGAGGAATAAATTCATGCAATATGATAAATACCCCATCTTGTTATCCTCAATGGCAACAATACAATACGTGCCTTGCAACCCTTTCTGTCACTGGGTAAGGACACCGCAAGATTGAACCCAAAGCCATGCACTTCTCCCATTGCAAGAACTACCAATCTAGTTGGCCAAACCAAACGGATAATACGAAGAGACTTGCAAAGATAACTCAATCATACATAAAAGAATTCAGAGAAGATTCAAATATTATTCATAGATAAGCTGGATCATAAACCCACAATTCATCGGTCTCAACAAACACACCGCAAAAAGAAGATTACATCAAATAGATCTCAACGAGAGAGGGGGAGAACATTGTATTGAGATCCAAAAAGAGAGAAGAAGCCATCTAGCTACTAGCTATGGACCCAAGGTCTGAAGTAAACCACTCACACTTCATCGGAGAGGCTATGGTGTTGATGTAGAAGCCTCCGTGTAGGATGCCCTCCGGCAGAGCTCCTAATAGGCCCCAAGATGGGATCTCGTGGATACAAGAAGTTGCGACGGTGGAATTAGGTTTTGGCCCTGTTCGATCGCTTGGGGTACGAGGTATATAGGAGGAAGGAGTACGCCGGTGGAGCAACAGGGGCCCACGAGGCGGGCCTTTGGGCGCGCCACCCTCGTGATCGCCTCGGTTCCTTGGCGAGGGTCCAAGTCTCCGGATCATGTTCGTGAGAAAATCACGCTTCAAGGTTTCATTCCGCTTGGACTCGTTGATATTCTGCTTCTTCAAACACCAAAAAGGCAAAAAAAAGCACTTCTGGTGGGCCTCCTGTTAATAGGTTAGTCCCAAAAATAATATAAAAGTGGAAAATAAAGCCCATTATAGTCCAAAACAATAGATAAAGTAGCATGGAGCAATCAAAAATTATAGATACATTGAGATGTATCAGCAGCAGTAAGTTATGGAGGCCTCAGCAGCCAGCAAAGAGCTTACATCCGCATTCTCGAAGATGGACAGGAGGAGAAAAAGGCTCCCAAAGACGAACGGGAGAGGTATGTTTCTGAATTTTAGTGTCATTTTCAGAGAATGACTTAGCAATCTATAATCCAGTGACTTTAGTGAGATTTTGTGGAATGAATTGTAGATTTGACAACACATTTTGGGGACAACACGTGAGGATTTCAAAACTCAAAAGACAAGTTTTAAAAGTAAAGTAACAACTTACAACAAAGGTTCGCTAGAGAAGTATGAAACTCGTGTGGATAGATCTTTGGGCATTGTAAGTTATCTAGCATTACAAGGTGAACCATTTCCTGAAAATGATGAATCCACTTCTTCTTTGAACAAGGGGGATTTTTTAGAGTTACTTGATTATGTAGTAACATCCCAAATTT